>SJYC01065619.1:0-23319 GCA_006408675.1 Madoqua kirkii | reverse complement strand
ATGAATTTTATGAAAAGTACCAGTCTGATAAGTTGCTTGTGTATTGTAAATTAAAAAAAAAAAAAAAAAAAAGTGAAAAAAAATCTTTAAATGTACCTCCTACAATGGAACCAGGATCAGTGGCTGCCCCTGGAGAGGGGGTGGGCACTGCTGGGAGGGTGGGGGAGCCTGCTGGGCTGTGGGTTTCTGTGTGGACCCAGGTGGGGATTAAATGCTTGCTGTCCACCTGCAATTCGAGTTCTTCACTACATGCAGTTATACCTCCATTTTTTTCAATTTATTTTTAATTATTTTCTGTGTTTATTTAGCTTTACAATGTCTTGACAGTCCCTTGGATAGCAAGGGGATCAAACCAGTCAATCCTAAAGGAAATCGACCCTGAATATGCTTTGGAAGAACTGTGCTGAAGCTCCAATACTTTGGCCACCTGATGAGTAAAACCAACTCACTGGAAAAGACTCTGATGCTGGGAAAGATTGAAGGCCAGAGGAGAAGGGTGGGGCGGGGATACAGGATGAGATGGTTGGATGGCATCACCGACTCAATGGACTTGAGTTTGAGCAAACTCCAGGAGATGATGAAGGACAGGGAAACCTGGTGCACTACAGTCCACGGGGCTGCAAAGAGTGGGACACGACTGAGCTACTGAACAACAGTAATGTTGTGTTAGTCTCTGCTGTACATGAAGTGAACCAGCTCCGTGTGTACATATATCCCCTCCTCTTGGCCCCCCCATCCCCTCCTTACCCCACCCCCTAGGTCACCACAGAGCAGAGCTGAGCTCCTGGTGCTATAGAGCGGCTTCCCACTAGCTATCTATTTTACACATGGTTGTGCACATATGCCGGTCTCATTCTCCCAATATACCCTCCTTCTCCCCAACCCCTGTCCACACATCCGTTCTTGTACATATATCCCCTCCTCTTGCCCCCCCCATCCCCTCCTTACCCCACCCCCTAGGTCACCACAGAGCAGAGCTGAGCTCCTGGTGCTATAGAGCGGCTTCCCACTAGCTATCTATTTTACACATGGTTGTGCACATATGCCGGTCTCATTCTCCCAATATACCCTCCTTCTCCCCAACCCCTGTCCACACATCCGTTCTTCTGTCTGCATCTCTATTCCTGAGTGTAAACAGGCTCATTGGTGCATTTTTTCTAGATTCTACACATAGGCGTTCATGTCCAATGTTTGTTTTTCTTTTGACTTACTTCACTCTATATGACAGACTCAAAACCTATACATGTCTCTCAATATTTTAAAAATTGAAAGCAGAGAGGGGTCCTCGTTTTTCACTCCCGTCTCTGAAGTTACTTCTGTACAAGGTGCATAACATCAGGATCTTTAATGCACACTGGAGGATTTCTCCTTTGTCATCCCTGCTCCAGAACCTCTCAGAAAAGGGACAGCTTCACAAGAACAAGGTTCAGGTCCTTGTTCTACCACTTGGGGAGACTGGATGATTTTCTCTGGAACTGAATTTCTAAGCTATGAATCAGGGCTGGGGGGTAGGATCCACTTTACTGGGTTTGGGGGGACCAACTGTTGCAGGGAGAAGTCAGTTCCCACTCCCTTTAGGAACTGTCTCTTACTCGCTTTCCCCGGATGCTTTTGTTATTATAATCTTACCTAAGGCCTGCCTCAAAGAAGCCTGCCCCTCTGGCTGTTAAACTCGAGTGCTTTTGTTCAGAACCGGGTCCAAAAGAGGGTGGCAGGAAGGAAGAAATTAACACATCCTCCTGCCTGAGGCTTGCCATTCTAGGAGATATTTGCAAGACTAATCAACTTGTTTCCTTTGTTTCTTCACCTTCCCCCATCTCTGATCCATAAAAGAACCCGGCATCCGGACTCTGACAAGATGGTTCTTTATTCGGCTTTCTGAATGAAGTCGTCTGCCTTGCCTCAACACTTCATCTCTTGGATTCACTGGCCTGCTAGTGCGGTGAGCAGATAGACACAAGATATCGTCTGGGAAATTTCTCCTTGAAAGTAAGACCCAAGACATCTTACTTAAGGTCATAAGCGGGGGTGTGGCAGTTCTTGCTGGGAAGTGCCTGCAGGGACTCTGTTTGCTTTCTGCTGTCTCCCTCAGCTGCATATATTACAGTTATTTTGCTGTTGTTGTTCTTGAGTCACTGTCCAACTCTTTGCGACACCATAGACTATAGCACGCCAGGCTCCCCTGTCCTTCAACATCTCCCGGAGTTTGGTCAAACTCATGTCCATTGAGTTGGTAACGCCATCCAACCCTCTCATCCTCTGCTGCCTTCTTCTCCTCCTGCCCTCAGTCTTTCCCAACATCCGGGTCTTTTCCAGTAAGTCACCTGTTTAAATCAGGTGTCCAAAGTATTGGAGCTTCAGCTTCAGTCCTTCTAATGAATATTCAGGGTTGGTCTCCTTTAGGATTGATTGATTTGATCTCCTTGCTGTCCAAGGACTCTCAAGAGTCTTCTCCAGCACCACAGTTCAAAAGCATCATTTTTTTCAGCACCTAGCCTTCTTTATGATCCAACTGTCACATCTGTACATGACTACTGGAAAAGCCGTAGCTTTAACTAAATGGACCTTTGTCAGCAATGTGATGTCTCTGCTTCTTAATACACTGTTTAAGTTTGTCATAGCTTTCTTCCAAGAAGCAAGCATCTTAATTTCATGACTGTAGCCACCGTCTGCAGTGATTTTGGAGCCCACCCAAGGAAATTCAATCTGCCATTGTTTCCAGTTCTTCCCCCATTTATTTGCCTTGAAGCGATGGTACCGGATGCCGTGATCTTAGTTTTTTAAATGTTGAGTTTTAAGCCAGCTTTTTAGGTGGGATCTTAGCTCCCAGACCAGGGATTGAACCTAAACTGCCTACATTGGAAGGTGAAGACTTAACCACGAGACTGCCAGGAAAGTCCCTTAATTGTTATTTTAAAACTAAAGAACAAATCAAGAAAATCATGATTCTTGCATGACAATTATGGGAAGTAATTTTGGGGACTAAAGGGAGGAAGTGTAGAAACTATATCTATCCGAGGAGTTAAATACACTAAGGACACCAAAGAATGGGTATCGTTCAACCAAACACTGAGTGAATTGAGCTGGACATATTTAGCTCTCAAGCTCTGTGTCCTTCTACGTTATTGCTGTTGCACCTTTTAGTATAGTTTCAGCTGCTGGATGATGATCACCTACAAGAATGCTGCCCTGATCCATTCATTCAAAAAAGCACTGATCAGACACTTTTACTGTGACTTTGGCTTATTCAGAGCACTGCACTTTACCTTGGAAAAAGTTGCAGGGCCGAGGAAGCCATGATTTCCCTATTAATTCCAAAACTGAGAAAAATAGACGGAGATGAAGGTTAAATATCTTGGTCTTTAAATGATTACAATTAATGGTACCATTTCCAAAACACACCTATTAAAAAGGCAGGTTTATAGGAGGGAGACACACACTTGTAAAGTAGCTGATAAACAGAACGTCCGTTTATGCTATTATATATTTATAAAATGAGTCCCGACCTGCTGTGGAGAGACAAGTAATTGGAGAGGACTTCCCTCCTGTCGGAGCCCCGCGCAAGCTGTAACAGCAGCCCAGCATTTAGAGCCTCTTGACGCACCCCGGGAACATGTTGTAAAGTGCATTTTCCTGATTTATTTATAAAAGCAATTCTTGCTCATTATTCCTCTTATTATCATTGGTAACAATAATAACAAGGTGTTTGAACATGTTGGTTTTTCTTGGGGATTGGCCGGAAGGGCAGGTTTATTACTCATCTAATGGTGAACCAACTGATGTGAGTCTGGGATGGGGAAGATGCTGCTGGAAGGGCAGTGGGTGGTGGGGGTGGGAAGTGTGTAACCGTCTGTGTTGTTACTGGGCATTATGATGCTGAGATGGTCCCGTTGGTTCCTCAGTCACTGTCTGGAGGCTATCAAACATCACGTGAGGAACAGGCTCCCAAAGTGTCTATGGTCTTGGCTTTGGACACCAGTCCTTGGCATCGTGGAGACAGGAGCCCAGGTATGTTCTGTGACATACAAGTGCCACGGTGACCTTCTTCATTAGACCCTTGAAGAGATAGTTAACAGAAACAGCCACAACATATAAAGAAGATTTCTGTTGCTTCTTTAGTCACGAAGTCATGTCTGACTCTTGTGGCCCCATGGACTGTAGCCCACCAGGCTACTCTGTACATGGAATTTTCCGGGCAAGAATGCTGGAATGGGTTGCCATTTCCTTCTCCAGGGGATCTTCCCAACCCAGAGATCAAATCTGGGTCTCCTTTGGCAGGCACAGTCTTTACCACTGTGTCACCTGGGAAGCCCCCATAGGGAAGATTGTTATTGTTGTTCAGTCACTAAATCGTGTCCGACTCTTTGCAACCCCATGGACTGCAGCACGCCAGGCTTCCCTGTCCTTCACTATCTCCCAGAGCTTGCTCAAACTCATGCCCATTATGTCAATGACCCCATCCAACCATCTCATCCTCTGTTGCCCCCTTCTCCTGCAGTCCTCAGTCTTTCCCAGCATCAGAGTCTTTTCCAGTGAGTCAGCTCTTCACATCAGCTGGTCAAAGTATTGGAGCTTGAGCTTCAGCTTCAGCTTCAGCACCAGTCCTTCCAATCAATATTCAGTGTTGATTTCCTTTAGAATTGACTGGTTTGATGTTCAAGTGACTCAAGAGTCTTCTCCAGCACCACAGTTCAAAAGCACCAGTTCTTTGGTGCTTGGCCGGCTTTATGGTCCATCTCTCACATCTGTACATGACTACTGGAAAAACCATAACTTTGACTAGATGGACCTTAATAAGCAAAGTGATGTCTCTGCTTTTTAATACACTGTCTAGGTTTGTCACAGCTTTCCTTCCAAGGAGTGAGTGTCTTTTAATTTCTTAAAAAGATAAATTTCTTTATAAGATAAGAAGATGGAGCCTCTTACTTTGGATACTGTTACCTGAAATACAAGGGTGGCAAAAACCATCAGACGCTGAAGCCAACTTCGTCCTCGTAGGAGCAGGAGTGGAGATGTTCTCCTTGGTGTAAACTTAACGATTAGCAGTTTCATCAGGTGCTAGAGGCTGGGACGGGCTCACCCACCTGCAGTCTCACCTGGACCAGGTATCTCAACTTCCTATCAACCATAGATGCAGCTCTCCAGGCCTGCAAAGCAACTGGACACCAGGGAAGCAGGCTCGGCACTGACTGGGGTTTGAAGTTTGCTCTTTCATTTCCTAGAAGTGGAACCTTTGAGAAGTGGCTCTAATATTCTGAGCCAAATTTCCCTCATCTGGAAAGCATAAACCATAACACCAAGCTTATAGGTCCATGATGTGACTGGTATAAACTCTGGTAAAAACCCAGAAGGCACTGCACTTTATTAAAAGAAGTCATTGAATGGCTAAGTCAAAGAACTCTCTTGATAAATGTCACTTTGCACTTGAAAACACATGGGTTATTTTCAAATCTTTTTTGATATTGATGTCTAACATCATTCCACAGTGATCAGGAGTCAGACTCTGCATGATTTCAGTACCTTTAGACCATGAAATTTTTGCACCTTGTTTTATGTCCCTGGATATATTCTAGTGTCTTCATATTTATAGTCTCTGGGAACTTGAATTTGTATCCTGTTGTTGTGTGAAAATTATATAAATCTCCATATTGAATTGGTTCATACTGCTTTTCAAGTCTGCTGTATCCTTCTACTTTTCTGTCTGTTCATCCTGTTTATTTTTGAGAATTTGATATATCAAAACTCCAATTAAAACTTCTGACTCATTGGAAAAGACCCTGATGCTGGGAAAGATTTGAGGGCCAGAGGATGAGATGACTGGCTGGCATCAGTGACTCAATGGCATGAGTTTGAGTAAGCTCCAGGATACAGTGAAGGACAGGGAAGCCTGGTGTGCTGCAGTTCATGGGGTTGCAAAGAGTCAGACATGACTTAGTGTCTGAACAACGACAACAAAATAATAGTAATATATCGTGGAACAGTATGTAACTTTGTCCTGTTTTTTAAAGTCTCATTTAACTGTTATCATACTTTCATAATTAAAAAATAAAAAAGAAAGAGAACGAATAAGTAAAGGAAGGCATTTCTATGTCACCCTCCTACATCCCTGTTTCCATTCTTATCACAGTCCAGCCACATGGGGCTGTGGCCCCCAGGCTCCTGTCTGCGGCTGAAAGTCTCCTTTCCATATTTTGGTAAAGGTCAGAATAAGGATAGAAAATCAGAACATGTTCATTTATTTCCTCCCAAGGGACTGAAAGCTGAGTAATCAAAACATTGCTTCCCTGGTGTCTAAACACTGCACCGTGGGCAGTTGTACACGGAGACACTGAGGTCTGCAGGAGTAATGGGAATTGCTGAAGTTCATGTAATGAGCCAGAGCTGTTATCCAGGGAGTCCTGGGATTGTCTGTCTTCCTCTTAGGGCACTTTTCACTCTTACTTTGTTCGGAAACAAGGAAAATCCTTTTTGCCGTATGAGGAAAATGAACTGGAACCAGTGTTGATTAAGCAGAGCTCCTTACAAAGCACTTTCACAAAACTATCTCCCGAATTTTGTGCAATAGATGTTACTGTTAACATTCACAAATGAAACTGAGATTCTGTGATGCTACCGAACCTGTCCAGCATCATGGTACCCAAATAAGCAGAACTCAGGTGGGTGTGGCCCCAAACACCCATTCCCCAAGTATACTTTTTTATTATTCTTGAGCATGCAACATGAAAACTGTATGAGCATTTTTGGGAAAGTATGCTTTCCCACCTTCACATCCCTCACCACCTGCCCATGCGTCTTTCCTCCCAGTCCACCCACTTTCTATTTTTCAAATCCTTGCTCCACTGTAAAGCCTGTCTTGATCAGTACCTTTCTTTTGGATTCAAGGAATTCTGACTCTTCACTTCCTCTACCTGCTCCTGACACTCATCTGAGAACACGAGATGTGAGGCGTGCACTTGTAGATTTCTGTTTTATCAAGTGATGTTAAAACCGAATCCCCTGTGAATCCCAAGCCTCATCAGCCTTGAAGCTTGTTTGGTTGGGGAGTCCTCTCTAGGAAAGAAAAACAATTACAGAGCCTTAGAAAAAGCCCATGTAAATTGGGGGGGGCCACTAAAGTTCATGCTCCACAGCCTCTGTAGTCCACCCCCAAGGAAGATACAGTTCCCTCTGGCTACCCTTTGAGGAGTCTACCTTGAACCAAAGGCTGAGTTTGGAGGCTTAGCCCACTAAACATTCACAACACAGTGAAGAAGGTATGACATTTCCGCTTTATAATTCAACTCTTCTCATTCATTGTTTTCCATTCAAGCCCAAGTTTCTTAACCTCAGGGGTACAGCTTGCTATTTCTTGGTGGGACCATCCATCAGACCCAACACTATCCTGAGTTCATAAATAGTCTATGAATAAGTGGATATTTAGACAGACAAATGAATAGACTCGTTGAATTCATAGCAGAAAATTTAATGATTATAGTAATTACCGTTATTGAGTATCTGTTATGATCTGGTGGGAAATATTATCTCAGATTTATAACTGAGAAAATCGAGGTTCTTATGTCGTAAGTTGCTTGCCCAAAGTCAGACAGAAAGTGGCAGAACCAGATCCAGTTAGCCCTAAAGCTCAGTTCTTTGTACCATGGGCTACAGCTCAGAAGTCAGAACCAGGATGCTTCAGTCATGGGAACCGTCTGCCCTGGCTGGTACCTGCTCATCCTGTCTGCCTCATCTGTCAGTGAGGAGGTGACGAGAGACCCTTTCCTGCTTTTACTCACTTTTTCCTGCCTCCCCTGTACCCACAGTTCCTTGGACGTGCTTGGCCCACGCAACATACAAATCACATGAACTTAAACAGTGGGCAAAATTCTCTTAGTGGGTCTATGGTAGAAAGTAGAATTCAGTAAAACTCAGCTTGGCAAACAGAGTGAGCAGGCCAAGGAGACCGGGGTGCTGAGGACTAAACTTGGGAACCAGTGCCTGTGCTGCAGGAGAGGGGAGGAGATGAGCAAGAACCTCCAGGGCTTTTGCCTGGTGCCCCAGACTGCTCTGCAGATAAAGCCAGCAGAGAGATGCTCTTTGCGGTCTCTGGACCAAACAGACTCTGTGATCATAGGGGAATGTGAGGGTGCGTGCCAGGTTCCCACCAAGCACTGAGAAGGAGATGTCTCTTGGGCAATTTTTATGGGATGAAAATGTGGTGGTGCTTTTAAGAGGTTTCAAGAGCCAGAGGCAAAAGATGCTCTGATAACTTTGGAATGAGATGCTCAAAAGCTCTCACCTCCATTATCTCATTGAAGTCTCTCTTATCCTTTAGGGCTGGAAGGGAGGCAGTCCTAGTCATTCCCATTTCAGAGAGGGAAACTTGGAAGCCCAAGATGGGAAAGCCCAGAAGTTCACTGTGTTTATTCTATCTTTGGCTTGGCATGGGAAGGCCCTGAATAGTAAAAGCTTCTAGAAGACAGGACAAACTAGAATTTTTCCTTTTCATTATAGTCTAGTTCAATCTAGCATTCTGGTATTTGTTGTTATTTAGTCAGTCATGTCTGACTCTTTCGAGACCCCATGGACTACAGCCCGCCAGGCTCCTCTGTCCGTGGGATTTCCCAGGCAAGAATACTGGAGTGGGTTGCCATTTCCTTCTCCAGGGGATCTTCCCAATCTAGGGACTGAACCTGCATCTCCTGCATTGGCAGGCTAAATCTTTACCACTGAGCTGCCTGGGAAACCGCATTATGGTATAATTCAATCTATTTTAAAATGCTGAAGTTTTATTCTATTTAAAAATGGGAACTTCTCTGGTAGGCCAGCAGTTAAGACTCCACGCTTCCTCTGCAGGGGGCAGGGGTTCCATCCCTGGTCAGGAAACTAGGATCCTGCATGTCTAGTGGGGCAGCCAAAAAGTAGGAAAAAAGAGCAATGTTGTCTGATGCTGGGAAAGATGGTTATAATGAGGATGGTGACGCTGATAATGGCCATCACCTGAACTCATTCAGAAATCAGAGCACCAAGAACACCAGGGTAGCTGGCCTGCTCCCAGGTCCCCGTGTGAGACCCAGAGACCCTGCAGAGTCCTCCCAGACTGGTGACAACTCTTGACATGAGCTGCAAAAAACATAGGTGGAGAGGGGCAAGGAAACTGCAATTACCCAGCTCTATCGTGCATAGCCAGGTCGATCGTCTATGGTTCTGCAATTCCAGGTGTTTTTTATTTTTTTGTTTGAAGAGTCATGGCCTGAATCTCTGCAGTTACTTTGTGACCTTGAGGGGGAAATCCTAAGGGCAAAACTCGACATGCTTAGGATGGCAGAGAGGGCTTCCTTGGTGGCTCAGACTGCAAAGAATTCGTCTGTCAGGGCAAGAGACCCTGGTTTGACCCCTCAGTCAAAAAGATCCCCTGGAGAAAGAAATGGCACCCCACTCCAGTATTCTTGCTTGAAGAATCCCATGGACAGAGGAGCCTGGCAGGCTACAGTCCATGGGGTCGCAAAGAGCTGGACACGACTGAGTTTGCATGCACATATACACACATACAAGCACACACGCACACACACACAAGGTGGTAGAGCAGAAAGATGGAAAGAAGCTGGCTCTCTGATGCTACGGGCCGTCAGACCATCCAACTGCAGAAAGAGGCTCAGGACTCCTCACCATGTGTTGATAAATGTCCTCTTCACTTAAGCCCCTTGAGTCGAGGTCTCCATCCAGGCTATACTAAGTATTTCAACCAGTACACCACCTGTGCAGAGAAAGAGCTCCATGACAAAGCGGACAATAAAGCCAAGGAGTGTGCAGAGAAGAAAAAACCAGGGGAGGCCAATGGTTATGGAGTTAGAGAGGGGAAGTGAGCAGTGAGACAGAGGAAGAGCATCACGGGGTGGGAGAGAATTAGAGCCGGTGTCCCGCAAGTCCACGAGATGGAAGGGTCCAGAAGAAGTAACAGGAGCGGACTGAAATCAATGACAGTGGAAGAAGGCAGGAAGCAATGGGAAGCGTGCGGTGGGGTGGAGGAATCACTGCTTGTCAGCTGACTCTCCGTACAATGGACAGCTGCCCCGCGGAAGCCGGGATGACCTGGGTGTCCAGGACTCAGGAAACTGATCCTCGGGATGAGAAAGAAGTGCCATCGTGCAGATATGAACTCCCCATGCCCAGAGGCTCTGCAGAATGCTGCCCATTGTCAGACCAGGAGCCCAGACACCTGGTCCGGACCTATCTTCTGTAGACAGAAAACGCAACAACGAGCTGTGTTTATCGCCTGTAACTCCTGGGAAGTCACTTTGTTGCTTTCTTGCTTCCAGTGCTGGCAGCTCCCCAGGTCCCTCCTCCCTCCCACTTTCTTCCTTCCTCCTTCCTTGCTTCCTGCCTTTGATCACAGGGTTCCCTCTACCCTGGTGTCCTTCCTCCTCATCTCATCTCCACTTGTTAAAGTTTCTCTTTCGGTCCAGTTCTCCCATGTGAAAGTTATCCCAGGCACTTAGGTACCCCACTTTCACCTGACTTGAAACTTTGTTCTTATAAGCTCGAGGGGGATGTGTCTGGGGGCATCTGTGGTTTCCTGGGAGACAAGAGCACAGACCTAGAAGGTAATTCTCCTGCACAAGTAAATGCAGGACCCCAAGTGTGGCAGAATGTGGGTGACCCATCCCCTCTGCTCACCTTCAAAGTCGCCCCTCCCTCTTGCCTTCTCAGATGACCTCCAGGGCAGATGACCTTGGCAAAGCAGGATGTACACCACTGGCCTTCCCACCTCTGGAGGGTAGGTGACCTCACCCGTCCTTAGATAAAAGTCCACTTCCTTTGGGGCCACCTCTCTCCTCCTCGGCTGCCCTCTCCTGGGCTCCAGGCCCAACGGCTAGGCTCTCTCTTTCTCCTTATCACCCTCTGCCTTTATCTGGCATTGCTTCTTTCTCTGTCTGCCCACCTCTTTCAGACGCTGTCCTTGTCCTTCCCCACCCCTCCTCCTCACTCCCTCAGCCTCGTGGACTGGAAAGATTTTCCTAAGAAAGCATCTTGGCTTCCAGCGCACAAGGGGAGCTGGTATGAAGACCCAAAGGACAGGGGGCTTTGGGATCTGAAACCGACCTGCAGTAACTTACATCATGTTTACCAGACCTGACTGGACCTTGGAACAAAGTCATGGGCAGGGTCCCAGAAGCCAGGGCCAGAGATGCACTCTGTGGCCTTGCTAGCATCTTAGATGGTGACCCAAACAGTTTTGATTGTACAACCTGATCAGCTTTTACAATTGAGCAGTGGTTAAACTAACACAACGTTCTGAAGTGACTATACTCCAATTAAGATTAATTTAGAAAACTGAGCAGTGGCCTCAATCTAAGTATGTCTCAGTTCATTCACTCAGATATGTCCGACTCTTTGCAATTCCATGGACCACAACACACCAGGCTTCCCTGTGCATCACCAACACCCAGAGCTTGCTCAAACTAACGTCCATCAAGTTGGTGATGCCATCCAGCCATCTCATCCTCTGTTGTCCCCTTAGCTTCCTGCCTTCAACCTTTCCCAGCATCAGGGTCTTTTCCATTGAGTCAGTTCTTTGCATCAGGTGGCCTAAGTATTGAAGTTTTCGCTTCAGCATCAGTCCCTCCAATGAATATTCAGGATTGATTTCCTTTAGGATTGACTGGTTTGATCTCCTTGCAGTCCAAGAGACTCTCAAGAGTCTTCTCCAGCACCACAGTTCAAAAGCATCAGTTCTTCAGTGCTCAGCCTTCTTTATAGTCCAACTCTCACATCCATACATGATCATTGGAAAAACCATAGCTTTGACTAGACGGGCCTTTGGTGGCAAACTAATGTCTCCACTTTTTAATATGCTGTCTAGGTTTGTCATAGCTTTTCTTCCAAGGAGCAAGAGTCTTTTAATTTCATGGCTGCAGTCACGTCTACAGTGATTTTGGAGCCCAAGAAAATAAAGTCTGTCACTATTTCTGCTGTTTCCCCATCTATTTGCCATGAAGTGATGGGACTGGATGCCATGATCTTAGTTTTTTGATTTGTTGAGTTTTAAGCCAGCTTTTTCACTCTACTCTTTTATCTTCATAAGATAGTTCCTTTTCGCTTTCTGCCATAAGGAGGTGTCATCCGCATATCTAAGGTGACTGATACTTCTCCTAGAAGTCTTGTTTCCAGCTTGTGCTTCATCCAGCTTGGCATTTCGCATGATGTACTCTGCATGTAAGTTGAATAAGCAGGGTGACAGCATACAGCCTTGATGTACTCCTTTCTCAATTTGGAACCAATGTATCTACCTACTTCTATATACTTCCAATACTTTGGCCACCTGATGCTAAGAGCCAACTCATTGGAAAAGACTCTGATGCTGGGAAAGATTGAAGGCAGGAGGAAAAGGAGACAACAAAGGAAAGATGGTTGGATGGCATCACGGACTCAATGGACATGAGTTTGAGCAAATTCTGGGAGACAGTGAAGGACAGGGAAAACTGGCATGCTGCAGTCCATGGGGATGCAAAAAACTGGACAAGACTGAGTGATTAAACAATGTTTCCCTTGTTGTTAACATCTTCCATAGTAGTGGAATTTATCAACTAATACTGATTTCGTTATGATTATTTTAAAGCCCCTGCTTTACTGTGTTTTGTTTTGTTGGGGTTTTTTGGTCACACCATGTGTGGCATTCAGCAACCTTGTTCCCTGACCAGGGATTGAACCCACACCTCATGCAGTGGAAGTTCAGAGTCCTAACCACTGGACTGCCACAGACCACAATGATATTTTTTGAAATAAATAGAAGTTTATTGCTTTCCTTCCTAACCCCATTCTTCTGCCATACCTCCTGTGTCTGGTAGCCCCAGTGGTGACCGTTGGTTTAGGAGGTCCCCTTGCTCATCAGATAGCTCAGAAATGAGGCCGAGAGGGGACACCAGATGAAGGGAGGTCAAGAGTGTGAATGCTGAGCAGATATGCAGAGATGGAGTGACTGGCAGCACCAAGGATCAGTCCAGAAAGCGTCTTGGAAGCTGGGTTTATCTGGGGAGGTCAGAGACTGCTAGAGAGAAGGGTGTGGCAGAGCAGCCCCAGTGCAGACCCCAGAGGAGGCAGGAGCAGAGGGAGAAGCGGTGGCAGTGAGGGAGAATCTGGTTCGCATGAGTAACGTGGCCTGGCAAGTGACACAGAGCTGGTCTGAGCCAGGGGAGTGGGTGGTGGACTCCAGGTCTGGGTCTTGGGTACTTTCCTGCTCTAAGAGCCTGTCTGCATTTTTTTGAGCCCAAGGTTCTGTCTTTTCTGCTGAACTCTGTGTGTCCCGTGCTGTGTTGTGCTGTGCTTAGTAGCTTCAGTCGTGTCCAACTCTTTGTGACCCCATGGGCTGTAGCCACCCCACCCCCTCCCCTGCAAGCTCCTCTGTTCATGGGATCTGCCAGGCAAAAATACTGGAGTGGGTTGCCCTTTCCTGCTCTGGGGATCTTCCCAACCCAGGGATTGAACCAGCATCTCTTGCATTGGCAGGCAGTTCTTTACCACTGCACCTTGTGGGAAGCCCCTGTGTGTACTGGTTCCCTGTTAAAACAGTGGGGTTTTCCTTGACCCTTGGGAGTCCATGTACTGGGTTGGCCAAAATGTTTGTTCTGGTTTCCTATAACAGCTTACAGAAGAACAAATGTTTTGACCAGCCCACTCTCTGGAGGACAGCCATGATCTTGGAGAAGAAAATTGTAGCAAGAGCCCCCACTCCCCTCTTCAGGCCATGAGATAAGAGCTGTCTGGGGAAATCAAGTCCTTTCCGGCGCGTATACACAGAACGCACCCACGACATACAGTACTCACCCACTCACTCTCACTGCTGGCTTCTGTCCACATTCTGATTCCCAGGTTTTCCGTGACTTTCTGGAGGAGGTCCGGAAGCAGAACTCCTGGGGTCCCCTCCATCTGGACAGACATGAGCCCATGGACTTGTGCCCAGTGGCCAAGCACCTTGGCCATCACATAGGCCTGGGGTGTAGAAACGGGTACAAACCAAGATCACAGTAGGAACGTAAGGATGCCCGCTGTGGTGCCGAAACAACGTCATCATCTGTGCGCATCCCTGGAGGTGGGACTGGGTCCCTTCCCTCTGCATTTCCAAGTCCAGCTCAGGGCCTGGTGCGCGGTCTATGTGTCAGATAATTTGTCCATCCAAACGCGCTTACCTCATTCACTGTAAACCAGGAAAGGCCTGGGGACCCTGAGCCTTGGGTCCTGCTATTTTTCTCATGGTCCCAAGCTACCAAATTGCTTTTGGACCTGATGTGGCTGCATTTTGGTTCCGCCAGCCACCTTGCTCCTCCACCCCAAGTACACCCACACCTGTTCCTCTGCTGGTTCACCCGGGCTAAAGAGCACATGTGGCTCACAGACAGCTGTGGCCACAAGGCTACTGAACACCAGGCTGGTTAGCTTCAACCAGGCTCAGCCCTGGCTCTAGGCAGCCTTCTTGGAGAAGGGAAGGTGCACTTGGGGACAGACAGTGGTGCTCAAACCCTTCACACTCAGTGGGGCCACAGTGCCTGGAGGATAAAAATCCAGAGTCGTTAGGGTCAAGTTAGTCCTCCATCATTTTTCTGGAGCCTTCTGTCTCTCTTACCAACTTCTGATCCTGACTCTACTCACCCAGCTCCCCAGACATCCATGGCTCAGTCGCATTTAATATTTGCCATTCCTTATACGGGGCTTCCCTGGTTGGCTCAGATAGTAAAGACTCTGGCTGCAATGCAGGAGACACAGGTTCGATCCCTGGGGTGGGAAGATCCCCTGGAGAAAGAAAGGGATACCAGTATCCCAGTATTCTTGCCTGGGGAATTCCAAACGGACAGAAGGGCCTGGCGGGCTACAGTCCACGGGGCTGCAAAGAGTCCGGCACGGCTGAGTGATTAACACTTCCACTCCTTATACGTATCCTTTGTCCACCAGCACAAACAGGATATGTCTGATGAATGTTTAAAACTGCTTCTTCTGTGGAAGGGTCTCCCTGCAGCAGGCGAGGAGGATTCTGGTTTGGGGAGCTGTTCTGTCAGACAGGGCTTGGGGCACCACCTCCCCACTGTCTACCTCATCCCCCCTCAGAATTTCTCCAGAGAAGCACCCAGTGGCCCCCAGAAAGTCACAGAGCCCAGAGGCGCAGCACAGCTGGTCCCCAGCAGCAACGCTTTCCAGGGTCTATCCTTCATGGCACCACCCCCCCATTGCTCTCTGCCTCCTCCAACCACACACGCCGCTGGGGTCCTCCGACGGAAGGCCCTCGGCAGCTCCAAGGGTTCCCCAGGCTGCTGGTCCTCCTCTGGACTCCTGAGTGCTGGCGACCTTCACCCCAGTGCAGCCATGACCCTTGGGCTTGGAACCAGAATCATCCAATTCATCTTCCTCTTATCCTTCAAAGGTGGGTGGGGCGCATGGGCTTCTGGGAAGCCCCCAGACAACCCAGCATCCCATGTGACATTCGGCCAAGAGCAAGGAAGTAGCGTGGGATTAAGTGCTCCCTGCTTTCCTGAGAAGGGCCAAGCTCATGCCCGTGGACCACACAGCTTTCCACCCATCACCCCTCATCTAAGTCCTGCAGCATCGCCTCCATCCTAAGGAAGAATGGCTCCTGTGACATAAAATCGTGAAGGATCTCAAGCTTCCCTGAGGCTCAGTGGGAAGGAATCCACTTGCCAAGCAGGAAACGTGGGTTCGATCCCTGAGTTGGGAAGACTCCCTGGAGAAGGAAGTGGCAACCCACTCCAGTATTCTTGCCTGGGGAATCCCATGAACACATGAGCCCAGGGCGGGGCTCCAGTCCATGGGTTTGCAGAGTTGGACACGACCGAACACAGCACACATGTGAGGGATCTCAGACCCATTCTGCCCGGTTTGGGAGCACTGGTGGTTCTTTTCCTGCAGCTGACTTTCCCAACTCTATTGAATATTAAAATCCACGCACCGCCTGGACAGGACTGGAGGGAAACTGGCTCCTCATGGAGAGCTGGCCAGGAGCAAGTCTGAGCGGTTGTTCTCCAAGAAATCTTTTAAAAATCACAGGAATCGCCGGAGAGTGTGAGTGCTGTGTGTGTGCATTATCTTCTCCGTTTTGAAAACCAACCCAGAGTCATAAATTAGCAACACTGGGAGGGGTCTTGAGACCACTGCCTGAGTCCCTGCTCTGTGTGAGGAAGCCGGAACCCACAGGGAGGTAGGGCCCGCCTAGCGGGACAGCCCGTCTCCTCCTCCTCTCTTTAAAACTTTGACTCATACGCCCTTTTACCCAGAAACCAACCCACTCGCCCAGCACCCCTCACCCAACAGCAACTTTGCTCCACACTCTGATTTCTGTTCAGCTGCTATTTTTATGCACCTGCTGGGTGTGTCCTTTGTGTATGTGTCATTATGTACATTTTAATGACTTATTTCTCCTATTAACCTATAAGCTAGAAAACTACTGATTCATTTGGGTTTCTTCTTGTAAACTACATGCTAACACCTCATCACCTAGTAACACCCGGCTAGCGGCCCCCAGCACCCATCTTGGGGGTCTCTGGCTCCCACCAGATCCTGAACCTGCTACTTTCCAGCAACAGGACTCAGTCCATCTGGAGGTGGCACCAAGGGGAGGCTTTAGTCCTCACAATTGTCATGGGTGTTTGTGTGCTCAGTTGCTAAGTCATGTCCGATTATTTTGCAACCCCATGGACTGTAGCCCTCCAGGCTCATCTGTCCATGGGATTTCCCAGGCAGGGGTACTGGAGTGGGTTGTCTTTTCCTCCTCCAGGGAATCTTCCCCACCCAGAAATTGAACCTGCATCTCTTATGTCTTCTGCGTTGTCAGGCAGACTCTATCACACACTCAAACACACGAGGTATAAAGTGAAAACAATGCATTTTTGAAACCCAGCTTCAGGACTAATCTCCCAGTACCCCTGCATCCGTAAATTAAAATGATTAAACTTCAGCAGCTACTGCAGCTCCCTCATTCTCAGTTTCCATCATCTGTAAAAGGGAGGAAACGATATCCACTAAGGTCATTGGATAAGTTCGGTAAGATAATCCATGTGAAGCACTTGAATACCGTTAGTACGTGTGCACGCACGTACTCACTGGGGTTAGGGGTCCAATGACCCGGCAAAACCTGGTCCCCATCCTCAAATGCTCATAGAGGCAGAGAGGAGGCAGACAGGAGATCCAGTGATGACTGTGTGGGACTTCCCTGGTGGTCCAGCGGTTAGGACTCCTCGCTTCCAATGTAGAGCTCGTGGTTGGCCCCTGGTCAGGGACCTGAGATCTCACATGCCATGTGGGGCAGCCAAAAAGTTTTAAAGGATGACTTTGTGATGAAATGGATGGAATAACAGAGGGGTGAAAGAACAGTGCTAATCACGGGCAGGGGGATAATACCTCCAACTGTGGAAGGTGGTCTGGGGAGATTTCACAGAGGAGAAGAGAAAATGCCTGAGCAAGAATGTGGAGCATGAATAGGAGTTTCCTGGGAAGACAGGTATCTCACTGGCCCCAAGGAAGATCTTGTAAGAAACCAGAGGCTATAAATATCACAGCACCTCCACAGTGCCTGAGTGATCAAGTGGGGGCAGGGAGAGGCAATGGGCAAGACACCAGCAAGACGAGGCTTCCGCCCCCGTCTCCATCTGTGACCAGCTGTACAAGCAAGAGCCTTCACCTCTCCGAGTCTTAGCTTCCTCACCTGTAGACAGGCAGGAGAACCGGACAACCACCCCCAATAATTATCACCCATCGTTTGGTGGGGACAGCTACTTAGTAGCCTGGGCACGGGGCAGCTGTAGAGTTTTGGGCTGGGTGTCCTTTGTATCACACAAAAGAGGAGAAAAAGGCCTCAGAAAGAACTCTATGGGTGAAGGTCACCACGGTGGAGATGAGACTCCTCCAGGAAAACACCAGAAGGGCTGACCCGCTAATGGCAGGGGCTGCTGCTGCTCAGTCGCTCAGCGACTCTTTGCTCTCCCGTGGACTGCAGCACGCCAGGCTTCCCTGTCCTCCACTATCTCCTGGAGTTTGTTCAAACTCATGTCCGTTGAGTCGGTGATGCCATCCAGCCATCTCATCCTCTATGGGTGAGGCAGGGGGCAGGGATGCCAGTGAAAGGTGCAAGTCAACAAATAAGAGGGGCTTGGAGGAGAAATGGACAGTTTGTGAAACTTAAGGTGAGTGATGGGCAAGAGGAGTTTAAGGCGAAGACTTCACGGACAAAAATTATACATGTGAGTGTGTGTGTGTGTGTGTGAGTGTGTGTGTGTGTGTGTGTGAGTGTGTGTGTATTAAAGGAAGGAAATGCAGGGTACAGAGCAACCACAATGGACCTAGCTTCATTATTTCTCTTGTCATGGAAAACCGGCCCATCCCCCTCTTTTCCAAGTGAATAACCTGAGGCCCAGGGAAGGAAAGCCACCCTCCCCTGCCCATGACCCTGAGTGGGGCCAGGGTGGGAATGCCCAGTGGAGGGACTGAAACAAGTACTGGGGACTCCTTGGGCCCGTGAAGCCAATGGCCTTGGTTCAGTGGCTCCAAGTAGATGCTACCATCTATCTGGGTTTTTAAAGCTATCTTTAAAAAAATAAAATTAAATTAAAATAAAACTATCTTGTTTTGTGAAAATAGTTGCTCAGTCATGTCCAACTCTTTGTGATTCCATGGATGGTAGCCCACCAGGCTCCTCTGTCCATGGGATTTTCCAGGCAAGAGTACTGGAGTGGGTTACCATTCCTTTCTCCAGGGGATCTTCCCAACCCAGGGATCAAACCCGGGTCTCCTACATTGCAGGCAGATTCTTCACCATTTGCGCCACCAGGGAAGCCCTAAAAACCACGGTACCTGTCATTTAAATTATGAGAGGCCAGTTGATGTCAGGAGCCAGGATCTAAACGCTGTTCCCAGTGTCTAGGAGGATAAAGTTGTACCTTGACGGCTGGCCATGGAAGCCCAGACCCCTGAGTGGCGGTGGTCACACCTCGGGCAGACATTTCTGTGGCTTCCACGTCACTGACCTGCCCTGTGACGCGTGTCACTGGGACACAGGGAGGTTCCTGTTTGGATGGGGGGGTCAGGCGGTGGGGTGGAGGGGAAAGAGAGAGAGAGCATGCTTGTGTCCACTGGGCAAACTGGGAAGTTCTTTCCCCTGGGCGACCCCACACAGTAGAGCCACGGGGGGATGTGCCTGGGGAGGCAGGAGTGCTAGTGTGGGGGGTGTGCCTGGAGCTGGGGGGTGGGTCTTTAGACACCAGCGGCAAGTCCACGGTCTTTCGAGGGACTCTAGCCAAGCCAGAGCGTCTACTGGAGGAAGAAGTCACCAGCACAGCCAGGCTGGACTCCACCGCCTCTTTGGTTTCCGCAGGCAGCGCACACCTGGGGAGTCCCCAGATCGCTCTGACATCCCCTACTCAGGCTCCCGGAGCCCCACTCTGCCCCCACCTGGGGTCCTCCCACCCACGTGGGTTGTGCTGAGAGCAGGCAGCAGTCCCCGGGCCTGGCAGGGCTGGCAGGGGAAGGGCTCCAGCCCACCCCCACACACCCACACAGCTCTCTACCCTCCAGCTGTCGCTCCCCCTCCAAGCCCACCATTTGGCAGAGCGCAGCCCCACCCCCAGCCCAGTCTGGTCCAGCAGGCACGGCTTAAGTTGCTACAGAAACTCTGACTTTCCTGGGGTTTGAGCAGACTGGCAAGGAGGGAGGTGGGCGGTGTCTGCGGCCGCGGTTCCAAAGGCTGCTGGCTTCGGGACCCCCTTTCCTCCCACGACTTCTGGCGGGCATGGTCACTGCCTGGACCAAGGCCTGGCAGATCCTGGCCCGAGGGGTGGGTGGCCTACTGCTGGTTCCTATTCCTCCTCCCTGAAATCCCGAATAGCAAACATCACCCTTAAAGGGTCCACTTCCACGTTTCAAAGAACTTTCTAAAATTTTATTCCATATGGTCCCATTGATTCCCAGAATAATTAAGACTAATCTTGTTTGGTCAGAGGAGAAGCTGAGACCAAAGAGGGTGAAATGACTTGTCCAACGTCCCACGTTAGGGTTGCTGGCAGGGAACCCCTGGAGTCTTCCCCAGGCCATATCGTTAGCCCCCTACCCTCTCTGGGTGACACAGCGTACTCCCAGAAGTCACAGCAAAAATATCTTTGCACTTTTCACAGCTTCCCTTTTGCAGAAAAGACCCTGGAGGTGCCCCATGTAGGGAACTGGTAGGGCAATGGGGAGACAATAATTCACTTCCTCTTGGGCAACCTCACCACGTCTGGGCACCAGGACCCACCCTCGCCGCCCCCACTTGCTGGAAATACGTGCTCTGTGTCCTGGGCAAATCTCCTGATCGATGTGATAAACCCCCAAAGAAAGATGCTTTGCCTGTGTTTTTCCATAGGAGGAACGGGAAGCTTCAGAGGGTAAAGGAAATTAAGAGAACTGGGGGAGGAAGAGGGCAGAGGAGGAAGAGATGTGCCTTTGTGGGCCTGGAGATAGCAGCTGTAAGGGCTTGCTCCTGTGACGCGTCCACCTCTGGGCAGTTTCGTGTGTGTACTTGTTAACTTGACCTCAACTGGCTTGAGAAGAGACCCTTCCAAGGCAGCAGGCTAATTCCTGAATCCACAGAACTGAAGTCACCAGGTCCAGCTCAGCCCTAAATTCTGCCAGTGGCGAACCTGCACCCTGGTCTTGCATGTTTCCAGAAAAGGGAGCGCCTTGATCAATTCTCTGGTCTCGGGTTCTACTTAGAGTCTAGTTTAAATCCTTCCTGCTGCAGTTTTAAAAGACCTTCGAATCTCAGTAGAAGAGAGAGCAGGTGGGATGCCAACAGGTAGGAAATGAAATCAGGAGACTGATGGTTTCACCCTTTTCTTTCTTCTCCCCTCTCCTCCTCCTGGCCCATCACCTCGTTGGCCCCCACCCATGGGGCCACGTATCAGATGCCCCCACTGTGATGAGCAGCGCCTATGTAGACGGTGCCCTTATGAGTTACAGATTTTTGCCATGAGCCTTCAGGCTTCTCCTTGCAGCCCGGACAAGGGAAATCCCATAATGAAGGACTTCATGGGGCTCAGGGGCTGGGAGCAGCTTTTCTTTCCATCTGTCATTTTACTTCATGCCTTGACCTTTCTGTTCCCACGTGGGGCGGTACCAGGAAGCAGCCCGGGCTGGGGAGTGAATATCTGGGGTGGGCCATGGACTAGGGAGCAAATGAACCTAAACAAGTAGACTGGGGTCAGATAACCTTGAAAGGGTACGTTAAAGACCAGAACATCCTTCAGGGCTGTGGATGGAGGCAGGTGGGGTGAAGAGAAAGGTTTAAAGAGAGGAGAGGGGCTTCCCTGATGGTCCAGTGGTTAAGAATCCGCCCGCCACTGCAGGGGACGTGGGTTCGATCCCTGGGCTGGAAGATCCCACATGCCACAGGGCAACGGAGCCTGTGCACCACAGCTGCTGAAGCTCAGGTGCCCCAGAGCCCTGCTTGGCAACAGGGGCAGCCGCTGCAGTGAGAAGACTGCAGGGAGGAACGGTGCGGGCTTGCCACGGCTAGAGAAAAGCCTGTGCAGAGCAGCAAGGACTCGATACAGCCAAACGTTTCTTTGAAAAATTAAATTCAAAAGAAAGAAAGCAGAGGATCCAGGGAGTAGGAGTCCTCTGTGGAAGTGGGACTGCAGAACAGCCTAGGAACCCCTCCCCGTCTAGCCGCCCCGGCCAGACACCCAGCGATGCCACTTCTATCAAAGAAGCCAAGGCTCTTTTGTGGTTTCGTGCTTAAGTCTCGTCTGATTCTTTGCGATCCCATGGACTGCAGCACACCAGGCTTCCCTGTCCTTCCTGGGATCCCCCCAAATATGTGTTTAAAAGCCCCTTGCTTGCTAGGACCTTGGGTCAATCCCTTAACTTCCCCAAGCTTCACTTTCCCCATTGGAAAGCCAAGGGCGGGGACTCAGAGGTCACGGCTCTGCGGATGGAACAGGCCACCGCCCAGGGCTCAGCCTGGTACCTACAGGTGGGCAGCGTGTAAGCAGGGATGCTGGCACGCTTCGGGGCAGGAAAGGAACCCAACACCTCCACCTGGAAGATCTCAGAAACCAGAAAGCCCAGCCGTGGCCTTGGTGCTCACAGAATACCTGGAACCTGCCCCGCTCCACACCCAGGAGGGCCTCAGCCACAGACAAGCAATGGTGAGAAAGCAGCTGGGGGCTTTGAAGTCAGTGAAAAGGCCACCTTCTGAGCAACTTTCCCATGTCGGGTCTAGACGGGGCTGAAAAAAACTCCCAGTCTCCAAGGCTCCACCACCAAATGCCCGGCTGGCCCTCAGCTTTGCAGAGGCCAAAACCTCCGAGATGCACAAGGATTGTAATTGTTCGCAATGCTGGTAACATTTCATCTTCCCAAGGACCTTGTTCATTTATCAGGGTTCTTAAAACCCTTTTGTTCCTAGGCATGCGGTGAGCACAGAAAACATTCTATCTAATATCAGAGCACAGCTGTTCCCTGACAGACAGACTTGGGGAGAAAGCCCTTAAAAAGGGGGAAGGGGAGGAGGGATTTATCCTTCCAGGGACAGAAACACGGGAGAAGCAGCCAGGGCAGCTGCCTGACCGGAATAAGCTGTGCGGGGCCCCCGGGAGAAAGTCACCCAGTGGCAGTGGGCCCCCCAGGCGCCGAGTCCCGAGACAGAGGCTAGGCCCCAAGTCGGGACTCCACCCCCTGCAGAGTTCCTGGCAGTCGCACCCAAAACCCCAGCCAAGGCCCCTAAAAATGTTTGAAGTAGGTGTGGAGTCTTGAGTAACATCTTCTTAAGGGCCAGTGTGGCTGGAAAAAAAAAAGGCCTAGTGGAAAACTCTGTCCATCCAAGGCCACAGACGACCAGGAAATATTTTCTAAAAAGGGCTTTGATTGCTCCTGAAGGCCCAGGACAGAGTAACCGGGCCTGGCCATGGCGGGGACTCTGCAACGTTACCAATGGCTGCAGAAGGTGGGGGCAGACAGGTCCTCAGTCTAGGATTTATTTTCAGCTCTTGATGACTGAGTCCGGAGTCGTGTAAAAACTTGGATAAAGGAAAAATCACATCTGTATTGATGAAATGTCCGAACAGTCGACATCACTTTAAACGGCACTTTATTTCATAAAATCAAAGCCACATTCTAAAAGGGAAAAAGGGATTTTCCTGGTGGTCCAGTGGTTAAGACTCCACCTGGCAATGCAGAGGACACAGGTTCAATCCCTGGACTGAGAACTAAGACCCCACACGCCACGCGGCAACGGGGCCTGCAGGGTACGACTTTAGGGCCTGCATGCCACAAAGAAAGATCTTCAAGATGCAACACAGATCTCAACAC
>SJYC01065618.1:0-26928 GCA_006408675.1 Madoqua kirkii | reverse complement strand
TGAAGCTCAGGTGCCCCAGAGCCCTGCTCGGCAACAGGGGCAGCCGCTGCAGTGAGAAGACTGCAGGGAGGAACGGTGCGGGCTTGCCACGGCTAGAGAAAAGCCTGTGCAGAGCAGCAAGGACTCGATACAGCCAAACGTTTCTTTGAAAAATTAAATTCAAAAGAAAGAAAGCAGAGGATCCAGGGAGTAGGAGTCCTCTGTGGAAGTGGGACTGCAGAACAGCCTAGGAACCCCTCCCCGTCTAGCCGCCCCGGCCAGACACCCAGCGATGCCACTTCTATCAAAGAAGCCAAGGCTCTTTTGTGGTTTCGTGCTTAAGTCTCGTCTGATTCTTTGCGATCCCATGGACTGCAGCACACCAGGCTTCCCTGTCCTTCCTGGGATCCCCCCAAATATGTGTTTAAAAGCCCCTTGCTTGCTAGGACCTTGGGTCAATCCCTTAACTTCCCCAAGCTTCACTTTCCCCATTGGAAAGCCAAGGGCGGGGACTCAGAGGTCACGGCTCTGCGGATGGAACAGGCCACCGCCCAGGGCTCAGCCTGGTACCTACAGGTGGGCAGCGTGTAAGCAGGGATGCTGGGCACGCTTCGGGGCAGGAAAGGAACCCAACACCTCCACCTGGAAGATCTCAGAAACCAGAAAGCCCAGCCGTGGCCTTGGTGCTCACAGAATACCTGGAACCTGCCCCGCTCCACACCCAGGAGGGCCTCAGCCACAGACAAGCAATGGTGAGAAAGCAGCTGGGGGCTTTGAAGTCAGTGAAAAGGCCACCTTCTGAGCAACTTTCCCATGTCGGGTCTAGACGGGGCTGAAAAAAACTCCCAGTCTCCAAGGCTCCACCACCAAATGCCCGGCTGGCCCTCAGCTTTGCAGAGGCCAAAACCTCCGAGATGCACAAGGATTGTAATTGTTCGCAATGCTGGTAACATTTCATCTTCCCAAGGACCTTGTTCATTTATCAGGGTTCTTAAAACCCTTTTGTTCCTAGGCATGCGGTGAGCACAGAAAACATTCTATCTAATATCAGAGCACAGCTGTTCCCTGACAGACAGACTTGGGGAGAAACCCTTAAAAAGGGGGAAGGGGAGGAGGGATTTATCCTTCCAGGGACAGAAACACGGGAGAAGCAGCCAGGGCAGCTGCCTGACCGGAATAAGCTGTGCGGGGCCCCCGGGAGAAAGTCACCCAGTGGCAGTGGGCCCCCCAGGCGCCGAGTCCCGAGACAGAGGCTAGGCCCCAAGTCGGGACTCCACCCCCTGCAGAGTTCCTGGCAGTCGCACCCAAAACCCCAGCCAAGGCCCCTAAAAATGTTTGAAGTAGGTGTGGAGTCTTGAGTAACATCTTCTTAAGGGCCAGTGTGGCTGGAAAAAAAAAAGGCCTAGTGGAAAACTCTGTCCATCCAAGGCCACAGACGACCAGGAAATATTTTCTAAAAAGGGCTTTGATTGCTCCTGAAGGCCCAGGACAGAGTAACCGGGCCTGGCCATGGCGGGGACTCTGCAACGTTACCAATGGCTGCAGAAGGTGGGGGCAGACAGGTCCTCAGTCTAGGATTTATTTTCAGCTCTTGATGACTGAGTCCGGAGTCGTGTAAAAACTTGGATAAAGGAAAAATCACATCTGTATTGATGAAATGTCCGAACAGTCGACATCACTTTAAACGGCACTTTATTTCATAAAATCAAAGCCACATTCTAAAAGGGAAAAAGGGATTTTCCTGGTGGTCCAGTGGTTAAGACTCCACCTGGCAATGCAGAGGACACAGGTTCAATCCCTGGACTGAGAACTAAGACCCCACACGCCACGCGGCAACGGGGCCTGCAGGGTACGACTTTAGGGCCTGCATGCCACAAAGAAAGATCTTCAAGATGCAACACAGATCTCAACACAGCCAATCGATATATTTTTATTTTTTAAAAAATAAAAGGGAAAAATGATAAAGTTCATTGAGTTGCCTTTTCAATACTGAAAATTACAGTTGCCTTGTGAATGAAGTTGCTCAGTGGTGTCCGACTCTTTGCAACAGCCAATAGTACTGGAGTGGGTTGCCATTTCCTTCTCCAGGGGATCTTCTCGACCCAGGGTTCAAACCTGGGTCTCCTGCATTGTAGACAGATGCTTTACCGTCTGAGCCACCAGGGAAGTCCTACAGTTGCCTTGTAATCAACTGAAAATAAGTGAGTGTTAGTCACTCAGTTGTGTCTGACTCTTTGTGACCCCATGGACTGTCCACACAGTTCTCTAGGTAAGAATACTAGAGTGGGTAGAGATTCCTTTCTCCAGGAGATCTTCCTGATTCAGGGATCATATCTGGGTCTCTTGCAGTTGCAGGCAGGTTCTTTACCATCTGAGCTCAGGGAAGCCCATACTAGTTAATGACAGAGGTAGGTTTAAACGATAGTGCTATGTGACCGTGGGGAAATGTCTCAACCTCTCTGGGCCTGGGATGCTCCAGTGGAACGATAATGAAGGCCTTTACATCACAGGGTTGCTGTGAAGGTTCCAGGAGCTTCTCCATAAAATGTGTTTCATAGAGGGTGAGAATCTCTTGAGCCTCCCCTTTTAAATGTAGAGGCTCAAATTTTAATGAGATGGAGGTGATCACAAAGCTTTGTTGTCATCAGGAAACAGGTAGTCTAAGCTTGACCACTAACTGGATCCTGAAGCATCTCCAGGCCCTGGTTATCTCTGCAGGAGGCAGATGACACCCATCTAGTCCATCTGACACGAAGGTCGGGGGTCAGAGAAGCTTAGGAAATGTAAAGGCGTAGGTAACTGTAATCTATCATTACGACAAAGCATCTTTATTCAGGGCTTTCCAGGTGGCAAGAGTGGTAAAAAATCCGCCTGCCAATGCAGGAGATGTAAGAGATGTGGGTTTGATCCCTAGGATGGGGAGATCCCCTGCAGCAGGGCATAGCAACCCACTCCAGTATTCTTGCCTGGAGAATCCCACAAACAGAGGAACCTGGCAGGCTATAGTCAACAGGGTCACACAGAGTCAGACATGACTAAAGCGCTTAGGACAGGGTTCATGTCTTTATCCCGTAATTTATTTCCTCTCGTCCAACAAACAACCTCATGCAAGAACTTTGAACGAGTACTGGGACCCAAATTTCCACTGCATCCTTCTTCTAACAGATCAATCGCTCAAGAGTGACAGGCAAACAGTGGGGAAAATTGGATTTTGAGTTACTGTTCATTTTATTAGTTATATTCCAGGTTTGTAAGTATGTACACATGACAGAGTTCTTCCATGGGTACACGTGGAGGGTTTACAGATGATATCACATGATGTTTGGATTTGCTTTAAAAATCTTCATTGCAGGAGTGGAATCTGGAGCTGGGTATAGATAAAAGAAGGTTGGCCATATGTTAATAATTGTAGAAGCTGGGTGAGGGCACATGGGAGATATTTATATTGTATTCTCTACCTTTATGTCTGAAAACTTTCCATAAAAACAATACCCCCCAAAAAAAATCCAGAAGGGGATCAACAATTTAGCATCCATGAGGGCAGCTGAGGACCATGTAGAGAGTCCTAACCGGGACAGTCAGGTAGTTGGGATGCAAAGAAGGTGCCCAGTTTCGGGCAGATGCTGGAAACTGGACGGCCTGCAGCGGACAGAGCTTCGTGCAGACACCCTCACTCCGTGTCTTGGGCTGCTGTGTCATTTCTCCTGTAAAGGGGGGACAGAAGCCTGAAATGCTCCTTTCAGCTTGAACGTGCTATGATCTTCGAGAATTTCAAAATCAATTACACTTCACCAGGTTCTCTGAATAGAACACACAAATCTCACTTTCAAGTGAACGAAGCCATTTACAACCTATCCTCAATGCTCTCAATTTAAAGAATCACCAAGGGAAAGTGTCTGGGTCAGTATAACAGATATTTTGGTGAAGGGTGTGCCTTCTGCCTCAATTTCTTCCTGGCTTTTCGATCTGTTTGTTAAGGTCCATTGACCAACACCTACAGAGTCTGGAGAAGTTCTTCCAAACTTCATTTCTAAGAGCTTAAGGATAATCTGAAAAAAAAAAAAAATCTTTAGGTTTCAAATCTCACTACAAAAAAAAAAAGAAAACCCAAAACACTCAAAGCCAGGCATCTGCTTTCCTAGCTTAACCACCATGGAAGAACAAATACTACCTTCTTGGTGAGCTTGGTGAGAGGTTTCTTGTATTTCAGGTCACCGCCGAGCATCAGATCTGACTGCCCCAGACTGGAGATGTAGGCAGAGCGGGTAGAGATCAAGTCCAGTCTGCCGGGCATCTTCTGGAAGGTGAATGAAGTCTAACATCAGTCCTCATAGGAGCCAGTTTCATCCTCCTACAAGTGGAGGACAGGGGAGCAGTTAACACAATGTTCTGGTTTGGATGAGCCTATCAATCAATGGGCTATCTTCCCATTTTTCTCTGCCATGATGGACTGCGTTTGTTCACTGTACTTGTGACCCCAGATATGCAGGCTTTATCCCCACGCAAACCAACTCTCCTGATGCCAGCTGGGGGTCTGACAAGTCAATTCAGTTCTGACAGTGACCACAGGGTCTTAGCACAGACCCTGAAGTGAAGAGCTCAGCCAACAAGACTTGCCCAGCTCAGATGGGGTACCATCTGGACTCCTGACCAACTGGCCATAAATTCAGTGGTTCCCACAGCCTCCTCCTGGGGTTTGATCATTGCTAGAACAGCTCACAGAACTCAGGAACAATTTACACACTATTACTGGTTTATTAATAAACCATACTGGACTTCCCAGGTGGCGCTAGTGGTAAATAACCCAACCTCCAATGCAGGAGACTTAAGAGATCTGGGTTTGATCCCTGAATGGGGAA
The DNA here is from genome assembly GCA_006408675.1 of Madoqua kirkii. Taxonomy (NCBI): domain Eukaryota; kingdom Metazoa; phylum Chordata; class Mammalia; order Artiodactyla; family Bovidae; genus Madoqua; species Madoqua kirkii. The sequence goes on along the minus strand of SJYC01065618.1, from coordinate 22,090 downwards.
GATCTCCTGCAGGAGGGCATGGCAACCCACTCTAGAATTCCTGCGTGGAGAACCCCATGGACAGAGGAGCCATGGGGTCGCAAAGAGTCAGACACTGCTGAAGTGACTTAACACGTACTAAACGATATGATAAAGGATCCAAACAGACAATCAGATGAAGATGTACAGAGGGTGTGGCTGGAAGGGCCCCAAGCATGGCACCTTCTGTCCCCACGGAGCTGGGTTGCATTGCCTCCCCAGGCGTGGTTAAGTCATCGGCCATGGATGATGAGCTCAATCCCCAGCCTTCTCCCCCATCAGGAGGAGGGGGGATGGGACCCAAAGATCCAACCCTCTAACCTTGGTCTCTTTGGTGACTAGCCCCATCTGAAGTTCTCTAGGGACCCTCCTCCCCCTGAGAGTGGCCTCATGAGACCAAAAGACACACCTATCACTTGGCAAATTCCAAGGAAATAAGAAGCTATAGGTTGGGAACTGGGGACAAAGACCAAAAGACTTGGAATAAAATGCTTGGAAGTCTCTCACTTCTCCCAAGGAGTACCTGGCTTTTGCCCAGCAAGAACTCAATACTATTTTTCCTCTCAAAAGCATCTGAACTCAGGAATTTCCTGGTGGTCCAGTGGTTAGGACTCCAGGCTATATTGCTAAGAGTGAGTGAGCACAAACCACACAGCATGGCCAAAAAAAAGCACCCAAATTCACAGATCACTGGAAAAGCAGACTAGAGGAGTCTGAACGATCAGTAAGCCGATGTTTCTTGAGCAGCTACTCTGCAGGGACATTTGCTAAGGGCTACAGGAGGTACAAAGGAACAAGAACGTCCTTGACAATGTCTTGTGGAGAACAAGACGTAGACAAATCCCAGACTCTGACACCTGCCTGAGGGTTTCAACACTCTGGTCCATCCAGTACCAGTTGGGTCCTTAGCTGCCGAGGACTGGGGCCTCCAGTCCCTACTATGTAATGCAGCAGTAATAGTAACACAGACTTGTAGGGTTGTTGGGAGGATTCAACCAGCTAATCCCTGGAAACAGTGCCTAGTACACGCCAAGTGTTCCATAAGTGTCTTGCGAACATCTGAGAGATGCATTAGTGCAAGAAGCTGCTATGGCCAGGAGACATCGCACCAGCAAGACCTCCAATGCCCAAGGCCAGATGGACGCTAGGGAGGGTATGCTTGCCATAAGAATGGGGTTAATGGGGAGACAGGTCCCTGGACTGACTGGGCTGGCTTCCAGAGTGTCTGAGGCTTTTATCACCCGGTCTGAACCTCAGTCCTCTGGGGACCCCTGCCCTCAAGGAGTATGGACTGGCCTGGACCTCAGAGAACCTAGGCTTTGTACCCTCAGAACAGAAATGTGAATTCTATGGGTATGCGGGTACTGGTCGTCAGGAAGGGCTCCATGGAGGAGGCGGCAGTGGAACCAAGGCCTTAAAGAATGGATGGGGTTTCAGAAGGTTAGGGGCAGAGACAACAAAGAGGCTAGCTTTGGGGTGGCCCATCTCCTCTGTCTAGAGGCCACTTTGCTGGGCGAGGTCCCACCGCCACCCTCTGTCACGGTCAGGCATTGTACACCGTCGGGGATGTCTCTCTTTCTGCCTGAAATCCCACTGCTGCTGCCCAAACAGAAACCTGCTTTTTCTTGCCTGGCTCTCGGGAGAGCCTCTTCCTACATCCTCTCATCCACAGAACAGCCCTTCTCAGATCTGAAGGCTGAGGTCATGCCAGCCCACGCCCGCCGGCTTTCTCGTCTTCCAAGGACCATGTTCGTCTGGTCCCCTTGAAGCCACACTTGGCGCTCAGCCCAGCTTGGGGGTGCCAACCCACCAGTGGGCTCTGAGGCCTTCCCTGGCCTAACCCCAGGCTTGTGGCTGCTGTCTCATCACCCACTCCTCCGCCCTCCCCATCTCCAGAGCTGCAGAGATGCGGCTGTCCCTGGCACCCCGTCCCAGCTTAGCTCAGAGACTCTATTCTCAGAACCTTGGCATCCCACCACGGGCCCTCCCTCGCAGGAGATTTCCAGGGAGAAACAAACCCAAATGGAGGAAGGTCTTCCTATTGCATCACAAGACCTCAGGAGTGAAACACACCCCATCCCTCACCAGCAGGGTGAGCCTGAGCAAATGACATGTGCATTCTGAGCCTCGGTTTCCCCATCTCTTAAAAGGGGATGACAGTGCCCCTACACGGCGCTGCAGTGAGAGCTGGAGGAGTCACGATAAAAGAATCATGGAATGGTGCCTTGTGCAGATGAGGGCCCTGCTAGTGTAGGGTCTGGTTAGGATGGTGATTAACAGGGTGGGAGACTGCATCAGGCGTCCTGGAGACATCATGTAACCTCTCTGAGCCCCAGTTTCTTCATCTTCTTACAGTAGGAATAATCATAGCACCTACTTCCCTAAAGTGTTGACGACCATAGGAGATGCTGCCTGCTAATGGGTCTGTGTTAGTGAGGTAGCGCCGTAGTTGACATGTAGTAAGTCATATTAAAGTTTATAGCATAAAAAAAAAGAACCTTTTTCCTTTAGTGTTTCTTATATGGACCATTTCTAAAGTCTTTGTTGAATGTGTTACAATATTGCTTCTATCTTATGTTTTGGTTTTTTGGCCCCGAGGTGCATGGGATCTTAGCCCTCCGACCAGGGATCAAACTCGCACCCATGCATTGGATGGTGAAGTCTTTACCTTACTGGACCGCTAGGTAAGTCCCAAGAAGAACAATCTTGAAAGGAAGAAAAAAAGCAGGGCTGATCAAGTCTGGATAGAAGCATGATGCCCAAACTCAAGAGAGACGTAAAATGTCTGTAACTCACCCCTCACCCCAGAAGTGGCCCCCTCCACGGCACCCCTTGCCAGGCTGAGCCAGGGGTCCTGAAATAAACCAGGGTTCAAGCAACAACACATTTAAGCATGCCTGCTTGACCCCCAGGAAACCAGGGGAGGAAAAAGAATCCCTTGAAGGATTTTTCTCCTCCCAATACATACACAGACCTCTTCCATCGGGGAGAGTGGCCGTCACGGGTGCCACAGAATGTGTGGGCTTGCCACGTGGCTTCGGGTGCCAGGGTCACGAGCTTGGGCTTTGCTTTTGAAAAGACTGGTTCAAGTCCACAACTCTGCCAGTTACTGGTTATGGAATTTGGGTGAATTTCTTACGCCTTCCTAGCCTCAGTTCCCTCCTTCCTAAAGTGGGGATTATGCAAAGTACCTCATCATAGGCTTCCCTGGTGGCTCAGATGGTAAGGAATCTGCCTGCAGTATAGGAGAGCAGGGTTCAATCCTTGGGTAGGGAAGATCCCATGGAGAAGGGAATGGTAACCCGCTCCAGTATTTTTGCCTAGAGAATCTGATGAACAGAAGAACATGGGAGGCAACAGTCCAAGGGGTTGCAAAGAGTTGGACATACACACACACACACACACACACACACACACACATCTCACCACTGAGTACATGCTCAGTTGTTCAGTTGTATCAGAGTCTTTGTGACTGCCTGGACTGTAGCCTGCCAGGCTCCTCTGTCCATGGGATTTTCCAGGCAGGAATACTGAAGTGAGCTGTTATTTTCTCCTCCAGGGGACTTTTCCAACCCAGAGATCGAACCTGTCTTTTGTGTCTCCTGCATTGCAGGCAGACCAACAACGGAGTAAGGAGAAGTATATGAATTATTTGTTAAATGCCCAACACACTGTCTGGTAGATGTAAGCGCTGAATGAATTTGGGTCATTATTATCCACTCATGATTTCTCAAACTCCTGAAGAGAGAAGGGCATTCAGGGCAGGAAGTATTTTTAGGGCATATCTGCTGTCTTCTTAACTGTTCCGGTTGGGGATCAGAAGAAGGATGGGGCCGTGACCTGAGCCCCGGAAGGCTTCTGCCTCGTGCCAGCACCGCTGACGTGTGTGTCCATCCTGCTCCGGGGTCATGGTCCCCTTCTGGCTGCAATTGTCAATTCTGTCACCATCAACACCGCTCCTTCTGCAGAGATGTGAACACGCTGGCATTGTTTCCTCTGGCCAATGGCTTCTCTCTGGCCTGTGATTGGTACCCCCGAGATTCCACTGAGGTCCAGGCATGCCAGCTATGTCAGCGTGACTCCGGTTGTGTGCATCTGACATCCACACGGCCCCGTAGAAGGCAGGCTGCAGCAGAAGGTTATTTGGAATGCTGCTGAATGTTTGATGGCTGTCCGGTGATCTTTTTGGGGTTAGGCCATTAAAGTCGCATCTCGTGTTTTACAGAGCAAAAGAGATAAACCACATGCTGAAATTCATGAAGCACAGAGGGAATTTTTAAGGATACAGACCCAATAGCAGTTAAAAATTGGTGGGTTTTTTTCTCCCCTAAAACTTTGTAGTTTGTTTCCCACACGGCGATTTCACTTGGATTCGAAGCAGAGACACAGCGAAGCAGAGAGGCGTCACAGTAACAACTCAGGAAACCTTGGGGCTCGGGGTCACGTATAAAGAACATTGACCCATCTGTCTGGCTCCCATCGTCCCATCAGAGAGCTGTCTGCTCTGTCCTTACTCTTTCTGCCTGACCTGCAGCACGCATATTAAGGAAAAATCATTTCCCAGACAAATCAAAATACCTCCTGGGTGTCTCTTAGTCAACTCACACACCCTGTCCCCCGCAACAGCTTTCTATCCCCGTGCTGTTCAGAGGTGGCCTGTGCTTAGTGCTCTGGCCACAGCAGCCAGTTCTTGGCCCTCTGAGAAACAGGACACTTCGTCACTTTAGATCCAGGGCCATGTCTCCTTTGCTCAAAGCATCCTCCCCATCCATCTGGACCATTAGCCATCCTACCAAATGGCCTAAAAAGAATCCAACCAAATGACAGACTCATTGCCAGGCCACGATAGGAAGATGGGCAGACCAAGCATGAGAGCCTCCCCATCCTCCGCAGCTGTACTCAAGTGCCACCTCCTCCATGCAGCCTTCCTGGCTATCCACTCAACAGAGCCCCTCAGTCTCCTCCTTCCTGTTCTCCTGTAACATTGACAGGATCCTTATCTCCCTTCAGTCAGTCAGCTCAGTCGCTCAGTTGTGTCCGACTCTTTTTGACCCCACGAACTGCAGCACTCCAGGCCTCCCTGTCCATCACCAACTCCCGGAGTTCACTCAGACTCACATTCATCGAGTCAGTGATGCCATCCAGCCATCTCATCCTCTGTCATCCTCTTCTCCTCCTGCCCCCAATCCCTCCCAGCATCAGGGTCTTTTCCAATGAGTCAACTCTTTGCATGAGGTGGCCGAAGTATTTCCCTTGCTGTTATATTAAAAGGAAAGTCATGTGTGAACACATTTGCTCTCTACAGACTGTGCAACTGTTGAAGATAGGGACCTCAAGGTGTTCGTTTTCTGTCTTGGACCACTTTTGAGGTTGCAGCATTAACGTCTCAAGACTTTTCTCCTCCCATGGACACTTAAACGCACAAAGAAACAAAGCACAATGATGGCACATCATTTATACAAGTAAAAAAAAAAAAGTGGTGCGGGAAGTCGCTCATACGTCCATTAACTGTAGGAAGTGGTTAAATGATGGTACATTCTAACTGTGAATGCAGGAGACGCTGGTTTGGTCCCTGGGTTGGGAAGATCCCCCTGCAGAAGGGAATGGCAACCCACTCCAGTACTCTTGCCTGGAAAATCCCACGGACAGAGGAGCCTGGAGGGCTTCAGTCCATGGTGTTGCAAAGAGTTGGACGTGACTGAGTGACTATTAAAAAACCTTCTGACTTACAATGAATGAAGCAGATCTATACCAACTGTTCACTTTAAAAAATAAAGCTGCGGGACAGTATGTTTGGCATGATCCTAGTTAGGGTTTTTCACAATTTCAATGTTTGGAAAAGAAAAATCTCTCTGCTGTGATTGGGAAGGTGTTGGGTTATCTAAAAATGTCAGGAAAATGACATACCTAAACATTTACTATGGGGAAATAGTGGAAACAATGTCAGACTTTATTTTGGGGAGCTCCAAAATCACTGCAGATGCTGATTGGAGCCAAGAAATTAACTCCCATGGACACTTAAACGCACAAAGAAACAAAGCACAATGATGGCACATCATTTATACAAGTAAAAAAAAAAAAGTGGTGCGGGAAGTCGCTCATACGTCCATTAACTGTAGGAAGTGGTTAAATGATGGTACATTCTAACTGTGAATGCAGGAGACGCTGGTTTGGTCCCTGGGTTGGGAAGATCCCCCTGCAGAAGGGAATGGCAACCCACTCCAGTACTCTTGCCTGGAAAATCCCACGGACAGAGGAGCCTGGAGGGCTTCAGTCCATGGTGTTGCAAAGAGTTGGACGTGACTGAGTGACTATTAAAAAACCTTCTGACTTACAATGAATGAAGCAGATCTATACCAACTGTTCACTTTAAAAAATAAAGCTGCGGGACAGTATGTTTGGCATGATCCTAGTTAGGGTTTTTCACAATTTCAATGTTTGGAAAAGAAAAATCTCTCTGCTGTGATTGGGAAGGTGTTGGGTTATCTAAAAATGTCAGGAAAATGACATACCTAAACATTTACTATGGGGAAATAGTGGAAACAATGTCAGACTTTATTTTGGGGAGCTCCAAAATCACTGCAGATGCTGATTGGAGCCAAGAAATTAACAGACGCTTACTCCTTGTTAGGAAAGTTATGACCAACCTAGATAGCATATTGAAAAGCAGAGACATTACTTTGCCAACAAAGGTCCGTCTAGTCAAGGCTATGGTTTTTCCAGTAGTCATGTATGGATGTGAGAGTTGGATTATAAAGAAGACTGAGCACTGAAGAACTGATGCTTTTGAACTGTGGTGTTGGAGAAGACTCTTGAGAGTCCCTTGGATTGCAAGGAGATCCAACCAGTCCATCCTAAAGGAGATCAGTCCTGGGTGTTTATTGGAAGGACTGATGCTGAAGCTGAAACTCCAATACTTTGGTCACCTGATGCGAAGAGTTGACTCATTGGAAAAGACCATGATGCTGGGAGAGATTGGAAGCAGGAGAAGGGGATGACAGAGGATGAGATGGCTGGATGGCATCATCGACTCGATGGACCTGAGTCTGAGTGAACTCCAGGAGTTGGTGATTGGACAGGGAAGCCTGGAGTGCTTCGATTCATGGGGTCGCAAAGAGTCGGACACAACTGAATGACTGAACTGAACTGAACTGAAACATTTATTTGAAGTGGATGTACCTTTATTTACTAATCTTTTTAAAAATTTTAATGGTTTTGCTTCTTGTTGCTTTGTTTTGATTTTTACTTTTTGGGTGTGCCACGCGGCATGTGGGATCTTCCTCAACCAGGGAGCCAGCCCATGTCCCCACATTGGAAGCGTGGAGTCTTAACCACTGGACCACCAGGGAAGTGCCTATTTACAAAACTCTCGATGTCAATCCAACGCCGAGTTTTTAGCACGGGTCCATCATCTTTCCTGGTAAGCCACACCCAGAAAGCACGGTCTGTCACTGCTAGCTTCATTTTCTGTGAAGTAGAGGGAGAACCTAGAGACAAGAATGCAGTCATTTGGGTGCGGGTCCCTAAATTACGGTATGTAGAAGCTGCGTGTCCAACACAAGTTGAATAAACTCCGTAAGCCTGTTTTCTCATCTGTACGAAATAGGGCATGGTAATAGTAACCATCAGTAACTGAGGGAAAAAAAAAAAGATGATTCTCTGTTCAATGTCTTGTTCTCTATGAGGTATTTTACTTTCCTACTATCTTAGCACTGTAAGATGATGAAGAACCAGCAAGGGACCATTCTACCTGGGACTCTGGCCATCTTCTCTCTCTGCCTCGAACATATTCAGAGTTCAGAGATACCCAGCGGGCAGTGAGGACTGTGGCAGGAAGCACAGATGATGTGGGACAGAGCCGTGCTAGGGGGTACGGCAACAGAGAGCTGAGCAAGTTAGTCTTGCTCCAAGGGACATCTCAATCTAATAACAAAACATTGTATATGCATGAGAAGGCAATAATAACGAGGATGAGACTCTCAGCATACCTGACTCAATGGACATGAGTGTCCAGGAGACAGTGGAGGACAGAGGAGCCTGGTGTGGTGCAGTCTGTGGGGGGGTCACAGAGAGTCGGACATGACTTAGCGACTCAACAACAGCGAATACGGATGGATTAGGTATTTTCAGTTGCAATGGAAAATTCCGGAGGCTGGAGGGGCTTCAGGAGAGGCCTGATCAGACTCCTAGCTCTGGCTTTCTTTGGTTTTTCTCAGTTCTGCCCTGCTCCCTGTGTCAGTTTTGTTCTCAGTCTGGCTTCCTGCTCGTTAAAAAATAAAATAAAATAAAACCCTGACTCTAGCAATTCTAGACCTCACATCTGAGACCATGTTGTCAAACTGCAGTCCTGAAGGTTGTGCTGGCCTAGGCAAGTTCATGTACCCAAGGCCAATTTAATCCCTCAGGCAAGAAGGACGGGGTTATGTCAACTGGCTCGGGCCAATCAGGGATTACCCCTAGATCGGGTGATGGAATGGATTCACATTTATCTTCACAACAACCCTAGGAGGTAAGTACTGGTAGCCTCTCTAGTTCATAGTGGCAGAAACCCAGCCCCGAGAGGTTACGTCGTTTTCTCCAGGCTGCACAGCTCAGAAGCAGTAGTGCCAGGATTCCTACTTCGGCTTTCTGACTCCAGGCCCCACGTTCCTAACCACTAAGCCCTAGAGTCTCCAAGACACAAGCCCCAGGGTGGTGCCTGATGGGCACTGCAGACACTTGCTGGGTAAACTGAGAGGAATGACTGCTGGCTAGGCTCAGTTGGTAGAGAAGGCAGGGCTTGAGCTAGGTCTTAAGCAAAGGTGGGAAAATCAGATCCAGTGAACTTTCAGAGATATGAATCCTGTTATACCAGGAATAACAGAGGCAATGAGGTCAGACAGCTGCTGTCTGCCATCTATATACAAGCTGAGTGAACTTTTAAAAGTTATTTGACTCCTCTGAAGATTCCCTGAAGAAGGGAATGGCAACCCGCTCCAGTGTTCTTGCCTGGAGAATCCCACAGGCAGAGGAGCCTGGCAGGCTACAGTCCAGGAGGTGCAGAGTCGACTCTTTGCTTTTGACTCTCTGAGCCTACAGATGAATCAAAGACCCACGGGGAGAAGCTCAAGAGAGAAGAGGGACGTCCTTGGGGGTCCAGTGGTTAAGAATCCGCCTGCCAGTGCAGGGGACACGGTTTGATCCCTGGTTTGGGAAGATTCCACATGCTGTGAGGCAGCTAAGCCGGTGGTTCCCAGCCACTGAAGCCACGTGCTCTAGAGACTGTTCCGCAACAGGAGAAACATGGCAGAAGCAGGCCACACACCGCAGCTAGAGCAGCCCTGCTCAGCTCTAGAGAAAGCCCGTCCACAGCAACAAAGACCCAGCACAGCCAAAAACAAATGCACAAATAAAAATTTAAAAGAGAAGAGAGCGAAGAATACTGTCCTGGAAACCCTGAAAGGAACCAGTAAGAGTCCAGCCAAATCGTAAAATGGAAAGTCTCTTGGGAGGGCAAAGTACAATGGCACAACTCATGGGCTTGCTGTAGAGACAAGTCTAAAGCAATTATTCTATAGCAACCCCACCACTGCCAGCTAGGAAATAGGAAAGTGAAAGTGTTAGTCGCTCAGCTTTGTCCAACTCTTTCAGATCCCATGGACTGTAGCCCACCAGGCTCCTCTTGTCATGGCATTTCCCAGGCAAGAACACTGAAGTGGGTAGCCATTCCCTTCTCCAGGGGATCTTCCCAACCCAGGCTTCGAACCGAGGTCTTCCCACATTGCAGGCAGATTCTTTACAGTCTGAGCCATCAGGGAAGCAGGAAATAGGAAGGAAGGGGGTCAAGATGAACTCTCAGGAGCTATAAGAATATCCTAATAGATAGCTGCTTACAGTCACACAATTCTGGACCTTGATGGGACAATGGACATTTGGTATAATCCGATTATCTTATAGATAAGAAAGAAACACATCTGAACACATATCGAGGCTTGTAGGCAAAGTGTCTAGCACAGTACCTGGTAAACAGTGGGTGCTCAATAGATATTTATAGTATTTCTCATTACTTTCTGAAGTGACTTATCCAAGGGATCAGAAATCGGTTAGCGACCAAAAAAAGATGAGAATCCATATCTCTTAATGCCCAGTGCAGTGCCTTCCATTCTTCTTAGCTTTTTTCTTCTATGGCAAATTCAAGATGAAGGATGCCAGGTACCACTAAAGTGAGGGGTTGGTCTCTTTCACCCAAAGCCAGCAACCCTCCTCAGTACCCAAAGTGGGGGGGGGGGAGCTATCATAGAAAGAAAATGTAGGAACAAGCGCCAGACAAGGAGTTTGGAAACCAAGATTATGGATGCTGATCTGCCATTAACCAGCTCAGTGATCTAGCCAGTCGAGCCCCAGTTGACTCATCTATCAAATTAGAGATTTGGGGGGAAAATAAACTTAGTTTCAACTCTGAAATGTTACTGAAATGTTCTGCTCTTCACATTTCAGTGGGTATATTTATACGAGATCATGACGGAGGTCTAGGGAAAAATTGTATAAGGCAAAGGTCACACAGAAATTGAAAGAGAAAAGATACAAGAGTTGGCTTCAGATATTTGGAGAACTCTCTAGTCATATAGGGGTTAGAGTTACTTTGTGAGGCTCCAGAGGCAGAAATAAGCACACAGAGTAAATGCAACAGGGACAGATTCTTGCTCAATACAAAACAAGATTATGTTCATATATTTGCGGGCTCATTTATTAGGGCCACATAGTGTGTATAGTCGTTAAATCTTCCAGATGAATTAACCCTTTTATCAACTGTTCTTTGCATCTCTAGTAGCAGCTTTGTCTTCAAGTCTATTTTGTCTAGTGTTGGTAATAGTCACGTTAGCTCTCTTTGGGTTAGTGTTTAGTAGGGAAGTTGCTATGGCTTCCCTGGTGGCTCAGAGGTTAAAGTGTCTGCCTCCAATGCGGGAGACCCAGGTTTGATACCTGGGTTGGGAAGATCCCTTGGAGAAGGTAATGGCAATCCACTCTAGTATTCTTGCTTGGAGAATCCCATGGACTTCTAGAGAAGCCTAGTAGGTCACAGTCCACGGGGTTGCAAACAGTCGGACGCGACTGAGCGACATCACCTTCAGACAGTTTTTAGCTCTTACTATCACTTTCTGTTTACACAGAGGCTCAAGGCCGGCTGGCGGCAAGTAATTAGGGCTTTCTGAGGCCTTGCCCGTGTGCATGAAAAGCCGTGCACACACAGTGCGACTTTCTAGATTCCCGAGAATATGTCAGAACTGTTCAAAGCCCATGTGGACAGCACATTTTCCAGCACTTCCTTTTCCTTTTCTCAGCCAGCCTCTTTTTAGCTCCAGTGGGTAGCACCACCTCGGGTGGTTGAAATGTTAAACAATTACCAACGATTGCTTTGGGCAAACACCCTGAGGATAAGCTTGTTCCGAGAGCAAGCTCTGAGTCAGGTCAGATAATGGCAAACCCTTGAGAAAGAAGCTGTTCCAGAAATCGGATAGATAAGCCGAATAGTGACATTTCTCTACCCTTAAAAAGGCAGGTAAGTTTGGAAGGGCGACAGGACAAAAGGAAGACCTGCTTAGATAGGCAAAAGTAACAGGCAGCGGTGGTCTGGTACAAAAGCAAGGCACCTAGGCCAAAAGTTAAAAGTAAGGAAAATCATTAAAACAGAAATGAACAGTAAGAAGTATCTCAAGCCATTCAGAAAACACAACCCATCTGTGAGTCACAATAAAATACTGAGGAAGAAACAAGCAGAATCGGTAAATTGTAACAATATAGTTTAAATGAAAAGAAGCCATTCAATGAAAAGTTAATCCAAAAACTTAACTTCTTTAATTTCAGAAATGAAGTATGCTATTTTAGTCCCAGACTACTACCGCCGGGCTGTGAGATTACAGATGTAAGTGAGACGCTGTCCCTCAGTTTTCTAAGGAAGAACTGAGTGTGTTTCCTAAATTTTAATAATTTAAATACAACTTTCCTGATTTTTAAAAACTGTATATATCACTGCTTCAGCTTAATTTTTTTAAAAAATAGATCCTTTTTTAAAACTTAAATACCACAATAGTATTTGTGTAACTATGAGTTCAATATGTTGCATTTTTTTCTGCTCCTGATTAAAATAAACCTCAAAGCATTTAAATACAACATGCTCCTCCATGTACCAACTACCTCACTTTGGTAAACACTGGATTTGATAGGTAAGGATCGCTCCACTTCTATGGTTGTGTAAATGTGTTCTCCTTTGTCCCTTGCACAAGCTGGAAGATTATGAAGGCTGGAGGATTATCTCTGAGTACATGTCTCGCTGAGGATGAAGTAACAGGATGTTTAGAACTGACTTGTTTGAGATTAAACCATGCTGGCAGAAGCCACTGACCCACAGTGGTGTAAACAGTGGGTAGAGGCACCCACTATATTATGGGGACTTGACCTCCCCTCTCATAACCCCAGGCCTAGTGCCATGTTTAAAAAAACTACAGGGGGCTTCCCTGGCTGCCCAGTGGTTGACACTGTGCAATTCCATGGCAGGGGGCACGAGTTTGATCCCTGGTTGGGGAATTAGGATCCTGCATGCCCTGTGGCACAGTTAACCAAATTAATTAATTAATTTGAAAATATCTTAAAATTATATAGAACCTTCCAGAAACTCTCCCAAAGGTAGCCGCTTATTGGTACTCAGTTGCTAAGTCATGTCTAACTCTTTGCAACCCTATGGACTGCCGCGCCCAGGCTTCCCTGTCCTTCACTGTCTCCTGGAGTTTGTTCAGATTCATGTCCATTGAGTCCATGCGATGCTTTCTAGCCATTGCATCCTTTGCTGCCCTCTTCTCCTTTTGCCTTCAATCTTAGCCAGCATCAGGACCACAGATTTCTCCTTCTCAGCAGCTAGGATTTTTTTTTTTTTTTAAAGATTTTTGTTGTTGTGGACCATTTCAATTAAGACCAAGTCTTAATTGAATTTTTACAGTATTGTTTCTGTTTTGTGTTTTGTTTTTTCGGACTCAAGGCACGTGGAATCTTAGCTCCCCAACCAGGGATTGAACCTGCATCCCTGCACTGAAAGACAGTATCTTAATCACTGGACTGCCAGAGGGAAGTTCCCCAGTAGCCACACTTTTAAGAAGGAAATAGTTTAAAAACACATAATTTTATATGGTAAATAATTTACATTAAGTGGATTTTGCTCAATGAATGACATTTCTCACATGTTCAAAGCAATGAAAAGTAGGACAGAGCAGCAAGCTCTCCTTGCTTACTCTTAGCTTTACAATGCAAGGAGGAATATCCAGTCTAAAGACTGAAATTCTGGAAATCAAAGGAGTCCACTTGATGCCCTAGGAGTTCCATCGAGTTTGGAATAAGCCTTGCTGAAAAGAGGCACACAAAGCTCTGAGCAGTCACTTAGGCTACCTAAAGAAGGGTCTGAGTGAGGATCCAGTTGAAACTCTATGTCCACACATGCTGTGATGGGGCTGTGTTTGGGATGAGGGAGTATGCACTAGGTGAGTTTAAGTTTTGTGCTGGAATTTTCTTAAGCACCAGAACACTCCTATATTCCATATATTTTTACATTCCGTGAAGCTTAAAGGCTACCATCTTCTGTTGACTTGGGACAATGAAAGTAGTCTTTTCATCAGCTGACAACACAGAGCAAGTGCTCGCCGATGTAACGTACTGAATTTAAAAGCTTTCAAGGGACTTCCCTGGAGGTCCAGTGCTAAGACTCTACACTCCCAGTGCTAGGGGTCCTGGGTTCAATCGCTGGTCAGGGAACTAGATCCCACATGGAGAAACTAAGAGCTCTCGTGCCAAAACTAAGAGTTTTTGTGCTGCAAAGAAGACCCAGAACAGCCAAATAAATAGAAACAAATATTTCTTTAAGAAATAAAAAGATATTTCAATCTATGCGGAGTTACTATCTCCCAGATACCTCGGGAGTAAGAATACATCCACCCAAATTCACAATTTAAGATTTTTTAAAGTTAAACATAAAATACATAAAAGACTCTGTAAGATATAATTCCTATTTTGATGATGATGATGATAAAGCCACAGGAACTTGAGAAATTTAGGGCTGAAAGGGAACTTCATGATCCTTTACTCCAGCTAGCTAGTTTTGTAGATGAGAAAGGAACATCGGAAATGGAAGCACTTAAGCTACCCCAGGTCACACTGCTGGAAACAATATGAGAATTCTGACTTCTAGGCTGGTGCCATCTCACCAACATAGTGCCAAGGACAGATGTTTCCTTTATGCATTTTAGGAGACATTGGAGCTCATAACAAGGGTCTACACTCTGCTCTCTCAACATCTGGATGAATCAGGATGAGTATTAATAAATGATCCACTTTTGACCTCAACTTCCCCAACCAAAGGAGTGAAACACTAATCAATACTCTGTCTGATTCAGGAAAGGCTCATTCAGAGGAGAAACAGATGGTCTGGGAAAGACAGCTACTCCAAGAAAGGACTGCTTGCAGACTGATGGACCGAGAAAGGAGTCTGGGTACTTCCAAAGGACTGACCAATCCCCAGACATGTAACCCATATATCCAACCAACCAGTTCCAAAAGAGTATTATCAAATTAAGAACACAGCTCAAGAATAACTTAAGAAAAATAATTTTAAAACACTATGCAGTCCAAGGCATAACTACTTGTGTAGACTGAATTTTAAAGAAAATATAAATCTCCACGCTCCAGTCTTAAGGTGAGTGGCATAAGGTGGGTAAGACACAGCATCTCATTCTATGCCTTCTGTTCCAGGTTTCCTTACTTTCTTAAAGCGTTCATGTATGGGATGTTAAGTCTTTCCCAGGCTTGATCCCTAGACAATGGGCTTGTTAAGGACAGGGACTATATTATCCAATACTTTTTCCTCCATGCAAATCTTACAAAACATTCATTTAGTCTCCAGTCTTCATACCCTCCACATCCCTGATTTCTAGCACATTGTTTGACACCTGCTAAGGATTCAGTTTGTATCAAATAAATGAAACAATAAACACAAAAGGCAACTTCCTAAGCATAGAAACCTCTGCATATCTGACACCTTCATTAAAACCACTTAAATTCTACCTTACAAATCTCAAGCGTGCCCTCCGACATGCTCTGCTGTACTTGTGCACAGACCTGCGATGTTATCAGTTTTAACACATATGTGATCGCTCAGCATGAATAACCTTGATGAATACTATATAGAATTTCAACTGCAGACTCCCAGACACAGAGGCATATTCTATGACTGGCCAAAATGTCATGAGGGGTCCATCATCCGTTCCCCTGTTTCTAAGCAAGAAAACATCTAATCTATAGCAGAGAGCCAGGTTTCTTAAATCAGAAAGAGCTTAACTGAGTGAAACATACAGGCAGCCAAGGTAAAGTCTTAAGTGTCTCAATGGAGGGTCAGACCTCAATTTCTCAAGGTAAAGTATGGTTTTCATCCCAAGTGTAGCAGATTTCACTGGAGTTCGATTACCGACTTAACTTAAATCATTTGCTAGATGACATAAAATTGCTGGTAATCACACTACAAAGAGTAATTATCTGAACGCTCCTTGTATAAAGGCAAGTATAAACTGAAGCCCTAGTCTATATTCTGCTAGGGAAATTTATAATTAGGTCTGCCATTTTATTTAAAAAAGAGAGAAACATCACAAGAATATATGTTCAGAAGTAGGGGGTAAAAAAAAAAGGCTATTTACCAGTTGATTGAAATTATACAAAAGGGAGTTCATGGGCTTTTATGTGAAACAACTAAATTTCTTGAGTTTAATAGATTTTAGGAAGACCCCACACACAGAATGGCCTGCCCACATGTGATGCATGATCTAGATTCCCCTCTCTCTCAAAATATTTCTTTAAAATAATATTTCATTATCCTGAAATAATCGGTGCCCGTGAGATGCCAGATGTAAGACATTTCATCTGAAACCTTCTGTAAACCATACCATTCACTTTAGAACATCTTCCTTGACACCAGAAAAGACTTTAGGTCCTGAGATGCATTTACCTAACGGACTGCCTGGCTGCTCTCAAAAATGGAAACATACATGGGCACGATGAAGGAAAGGATTTGTAAATTAAGCAAAGGATTTTTCCTGTTCATTTTTAATCCTGTGCCTTTCCCCCCACCTCTAAAGCAACATGACTACTAAATTTTCGTGACTTTTTATTTTCAAAAGCACAAAATCGAGTGCTTTTGCTGTTATTTCCCAAGGAACAAACCTAACTTTGGGATGCACTTCTTTACAACATGCTCACAATTTTTATAGAAAAATAAAGTGCAGGCTCACACACATTCACTGGAAGAGAAGATAGCTGGATTATTATTATTATCATCATCATTATTAAATAGGGCTTGAAAGAACATACCTCTGTATGTCACAAAGAAAAAATTATTTGGTTTACAGCTGATGGAATCACAATGAAAGTGTGATTGGAAAGGGCTAACAGCAGAAATAAATTAGGACTTTCTGTTCTAATTTCACCTTCCACATGAAACCCTGTCCTCTGAATTTGTGCTTTTCAAAGTTGTTTATATAATGCATAGGCACAGACTTTGTTTCGAGCTCATATGAGAACAAATGCCCTGACTTAAGTAGGAGTGTAAATCCATCCTAGCTGGAATTGTCCAGCATACTTCTGCAAACTGCTTGCTTTCAAGTCAATCCCAAAATAGAAAGAACATCTCTCTCCAGAGGTGCACATTTTGAAGATTATTAAACTTAAAACATGCTCTATTCCACATTTCAAATTTAAAATGCAACAAAAGACCACCAAGAAAATAATTTTTGAAAAATTTTCAATCTGCCTCCTGAATTTTGCTACCATGGAAAAAAACCCCAAACCTAAAACCTCAACAAGAAAACTATGTCTCCGGTTTATATTAATTAGTTTTTTTTTTTTAAGTTTGCAGAATGTGAATTCAGGGTGTTGTACAGCTATGCTATAAAGTAGACTAACAAATGTTTACAATCCTTGTGTTTAAAAATTGAAAAATAAAATATGAAATAAGGACTATTTGTTAGAAATATTTTATATTGCTTCAATTTGGTTGCAGCTAATACACACCCAAAGAAAGCCACGAAATCGAAAGAATATTCAATCATACTAGAAAAGTGGACATTTTCAAGGCAAATGAACGTTTGAACTTGGGCAAAATTGAAGTGTTTATAAAACAAATAAAAATGACCATTGCTCCAAGAAAATTTCTGGTAAGGGTAGTTTTGATATTTCACTAAGGATTTCTATGTACAAAATGCTTACTCTGACCTCCCAGAACTTAAATGTCTAAAGTGAAGCAGAGTAAAAGTTAAAAGATATTTGTCTTTTTTGGTTTCTTAAACACTTCTTTGGCCCCTTCCCTTTTTTTCTTCTTCAATAATTTATTCTATTTTTCAATCTTTGTACATACAAACCAAGTACCCAACAAATCAGGCATCAAAAAGCAGGAACTCGAATACAGTTCACTCAGACTGACCTTCAACAGCAAGTATTGACATTTTTTATTAATTTTAACTCTTTTTTCCCCCCATAAGAAACAAAACAAAGTCTCTTGGGTCACAGCAGCAACCATTAAACGAAAAAGAAAGAAAGAATGAGTTAAAAATAGAGGGAATGTGTTCAAACGAAGGGAGAAAGTTCATAACCAAAGTCTGACATCTTCAAAAAGAAACAGTTCCACACTTCATATCTGGTCAAACCGAAAGCTTCTCCTTTGCATTTGAAACAAATAATCCCACCTCCAATCCACATTTTCTAAGAAGCCCCTAACTTTCTACATCTATTCCTGCAACAGTCTCCATACCTCACTGAGGTTAAAAGCTAGTTCACATTTGACTATTTTTCTCCCCCAAGTTCCCACAAACTCCTTGTAAATTTCAGCAGAAACGCAGCATTATCACCGTGGGTTTCAGGAATAGCACAGTTCAGATATCACCCCCCCCAAACGGAAAGATTAAAAAGACTTTGCCCAAATGTAAGGGAAAGGAAGGTAATTGGGCTCACTCTGCAGCTGCTGTGTTTAGCTCTGGGAGTCCAGGAGGTTCTCCCGGAGCTCCGACAACCATGGGGGTACCCAGCGGGTGGGAGGGGAGTCGCTCTATATTTTCACCCATCGATTTGTGAACTCTTTTGAAAAGTATATAGTTGTAGATGGATTTGCTCCTAACACAGTAAAATTCGTCCCAAGCTGCTTTAATGCAGATGTCATATGTCATTTTCAGCGCATCAGCCAGTCGGTATTGAAGTAGTGGATGGGGCGGGTGACGGGGGTGGGGGTGGCAGGCAAGAAAAATCGCGCGTGAAAAACTCCTGGTGTCAGAATATGTGCCGAACTCCCTGCCGGGGAACAGAAAGCACACCCACGTCTCCATCACTGGAGAGGCGGAGGACAGCCGGGTGGAGGCGCGTCGCGACCAGCAATCGCGATATTCAATCTGATGTCGCCAACGAGCGCAACTGGACCGCAACCCAAAGAAATCAGCTTTTCCCGGAGCAAGGAGCAGCTCGCGGCGTCCAAAGGCTGAAAATCAGCTCCCCCGGGTAGAAGATGCGGGGGCGCGGGGGCGGGGGGAGGGCCTGGGAGCCGGTCGCCGCTCGGCTCTGGGCGGGCGCGCACGGCGGGTCCCAGCGAGCGCGGCGGCCGGGGGCGCGCGGCAGGAGCGCCCCTCGCGAGGTGCCGGCCACGCCGCCGCCGCCTCCCGCCCCCTCCCCCGCCGCTTCCTCTCGCTCTCCCAGCCCCTTCCCCCACGTATGGGTGACGTCAAAATTCCGCGAAAAAGCCGCGTGGTGGCTCCTCCAGCGGAGGCGCGATTCCGCCGCCCAGCGGGCCCCTCCCGGGCGCCTGGGTGGGGGAGGGCGAAGCAGTGAGCCTGCCGGTTCCCTTTCCTCCCGAAGGCCGGCCCGCCGACGCCGCGGGCCAGACGCCCCCCGCCCCAAATCTTAGTGGAAAAGTCACTTTTTTTTTTTTGGGGGTGGCAGGCAAGAAAAATCGCGCGTGAAAAACTCCTGGTGTCAGAATATGTGCCGAACTCCCTGCCGGGGAACAGAAAGCACACCCACGTCTCCATCACTGGAGAGGCGGAGGACAGCCGGGTGGAGGCGCGTCGCGACCAGCAATCGCGATATTCAATCTGATGTCGCCAACGAGCGCAACTGGACCGCAACCCAAAGAAATCAGCTTTTCCCGGAGCAAGGAGCAGCTCGCGGCGTCCAAAGGCTGAAAATCAGCTCCCCCGGGTAGAAGATGCGGGGGCGCGGGGGCGGGGGGAGGGCCTGGGAGCCGGTCGCCGCTCGGCTCTGGGCGGGCGCGCACGGCGGGTCCCAGCGAGCGCGGCGGCCGGGGGCGCGCGGCAGGAGCGCCCCTCGCGAGGTGCCGGCCACGCCGCCGCCGCCTCCCGCCCCCTCCCCCGCCGCTTCCTCTCGCTCTCCCAGCCCCTTCCCCCACGTATGGGTGACGTCAAAATTCCGCGAAAAAGCCGCGTGGTGGCTCCTCCAGCGGAGGCGCGATTCCGCCGCCCAGCGGGCCCCTCCCGGGCGCCTGGGTGGGGGAGGGCGAAGCAGTGAGCCTGCCGGTTCCCTTTCCTCCCGAAGGCCGGCCCGCCGACGCCGCGGGCCAGACGCCCCCCGCCCCAAATCTTAGTGGAAAAGTCACTTTTTTTTTTTAATAAAGCGAATACATTTCCAGGGCTATTTTCGGCCGCGTAAGGCGTGTCCAGCAGCTGAATCAGACAGGAAGAGGGGGAAAGTTCGGGTCTCTTTACTTTTTATTTTTTTTCCAAGGGACAGGAGGAAGATGTGAGGTGGGTGAAGGGACGGCAGGGGTTCCAGACCCATGCCTGTCACATCTGCCTCCCCAGGCACGCAGCCCGGGTTCGAGCTCGGACCTCGTTAGGGCGGCTGGAGAGCGCAAGCCCCAGCCTGGCTCTGTCCCCGCAGGGTCCAGGCGCCCCGGGGCCGCCACGGGCAGGGGGCAGCCGCGCCAAGTCCCGGAAGCGTCCTCACACCTGGTGTCCCTGGGCCTGGCCTGGCCTGGGGTGGGGTGGGGCTCCCTACGGCTCATCCCCACCCACTCACCCTCTGTCTCCGTGCGCTCCAGTTCCTGAGCTGCCCCTCTCCTTGCGCACGTTTTTCTAACTTGCCACCCCCCACTCTCCCGCTCCAGCCGCTCCTACAGCACCCCGTCTGGTTCTTCCCTGGTACCCCGGGCGCCCGGAGCCGGGGCTCGGACCCTCGGCTCGGACCCTCGGCCATCTACTTTCAAGCCACCGTCGGGTTTTCGGTTTTGACTGCCTGTCCATCCCTAAATAGGAAAACCCCGACACAGCTCAGCTCTAGGGGGGCAGTAAGGGGTGGGGGGAGGGGAGCCCTCCCCCCACCCCGCTTGAGCGCCCCTCTGAGGACGACGCTTCCCGTCCACGGCGGGATCACCTGGCTGGGCGGCGTCCGCCAGGTGAGCTGGGGCGTAAGTGTGCTCAGCGTTGCAGGTTCCTGCAGAAATGTGCCTATAAACACCCTACACCTAGAGGGTTTTGTACACTTTCCAACCGAAACTCCACAACGTGAGAGGTGGTGAGCCGGCTGGGAGGGAATCAAAGTCCAATAAAACTGAAGTTCGCTAAAGGTTATCACTGGTCCCTCAAGGGGAGGAATTCTTTTCCCCTTGAGGCATGGAAAAGGAATAAGGAAGAGCCAACATTCTCCTTCCCCCCCCCCTGCCCTCAACAGTGACCAGTTTTGACTTTAAAGCTAGAGCACAAGTTTGGGGTTTTTTTTCTTTCCCCTCTAAAGCTACGTCTACACTCACAGAAAATGCGCAGGTTTTGCCCAGAAGGCAACGTCCCTTTTCCCGCGTGCGAGCCGGTGTGCTTTTTAACAAGCAAAATTAAGGTTTTAACACATGGTTGGAGTGGCGACGAAAAGGGAAAACTCAAGTTTCCAGTCCAAACCTCCCGGAGACATTCCTGCCAACCTCCGCACCCTCGCACGCCCCACCCCAGCCTCGGAGCCCGAACCACTGGGGGATGGATTCGCCGAGAGGTTGCAGTTCGGAGAGTCCGTGATCAGAAGGGGAAGTCAACGGGGAACTGGAAGGAGCGAGCCTGCCTCGCGGGGAGCGCCCGCACTGGCGGATCCGGGTGGACGGAGAGGGCGGCGGGGAGAGGGGCACCCGCCTGCGCCCCTCCCCTTCACGACCGCCTCCCCTCCGCCCCCGGCCCGCTCCCCGCCGGAATTTCTCAGTAAAGCCAGACGGGTTTGGGGTTGGGGGGAGGGAAGGGGCGAGGGGGCCCCTCGGCTCGCTCCAGAGACTTGAGGCCCTGCCACCCAGGCTTTCTCCCCAGGGTGGGCGAGGCCCGGAGGACGACCACCCGCCTCTTCCTCTCCCCCTCGCTGCCCCGCTTCAGGGGACCCTGAGCTCAGGATGCTTTCTCTGCAGGGAGGTGGAGAAAAGACCGTGCTGCGTTAGTTATCAAGTGATGTCAAGAGGCTGGGGGCCCTGGCTGGCTTCTGTCCTTGCCTGTCGGGGCAGATTTATACTTTAAAAATACCTCTCTCGCCCTCACTGCCCCCAGCCCACTCCACCCCTAACTCCTGCAGGCTTTCTTTGATCCGCTCAAAGGTGGCTGAACTGAAGTTTGAGTAGGTCTTTTATGGGGTCTTAAAATGTAAGTTAACGTATATATCCGGAGTGATTCAAGGCCTGAGTCGGGAAGTCCACGTTGACTGAAATCAATAGGCGATTGTTAGGGACCCCATCTTTTCCGAGGAACACGCTCCTGGGTCCTGGGTGTCACCCGCCGCGCGGGGCTGTTTCATTTTGAGTTTGCAACTTGGGTTTTTCAGCGAGCTTTTTTTTCTCCCCGAAAGCTAATGGCTTCCACAGCAATTAGACATTCTCCTCGCCCGCCCCCTTCCCTCTCCTTTCTTTAAGTACAGTCGATAGGATCCTAATTCGAGCAGCTATTGATAAGGTCGCGGGCGCCCCGGCCTCTCACCCGCCCCCTCCCGCCCCATCCCCGCTCTCTCTCCGCCCTCCCTTCCTTGGCTTCCTTTTGATGTAGCG
>SJYC01065612.1:0-34138 GCA_006408675.1 Madoqua kirkii | reverse complement strand
TGGCGGGGGGGGCGGGGGGGGGGGGGGGGGGGGGGGGGGGGGGGAGGGGGGGGAGAGGGCGGGCTTCAAGGTTGCCAGGAGTCTGCACTTGCATTGCAAAGGTGGGCCTAGGGGTTGACTTCTTTCAGAATCTTGTTACATATTATATTAGAGCCCAAGGATGAACACATTGTTTGCAATAGCGTCCATGCCCTGTTCGCAGCCAAAAGGTCAGGCTTTGCTACTTATCACTGGGTGACCTCTGCGCGCTTAAGTTTTGTCTGAACCTTGGCTTCTTCATCTGCAAAACACTGACCTGCGACCTTCCTACAACCCTTTCAGGGTGGTTAGGAAAACAGACATCAGAAGAGAGATGAAGGGCCAGGAAGCCCTTTGTCAACCAGGCAAGGTACAGGCGATGGGCTCTGGTACTAACTGTGAACGTGACTCCGATGCTGACTCTTCCAGCTCAGGCGGATACAGTGACTTTCACACTGACCCTGCCGCGCCATCTGAGTCCAGCAGGACGCCACGCTCGGCCTTTGCTGGCTCAGATGCAGGCCCAGGCCCCCCCTCCGTGGATCCCAGGGCAAACTTCCCCTCCCCGGGCTTCCCAGATGCAGTCTGTGCCCTTCCTGCGGCCCCCAGGGCCAATCTCAGCCATTGATCCCTGCTACCTTGCAGGCTGTGCCCATTCTTAGCTGCTTCCCTGTCTGCTGTCTGGCCTAGGCCCTCAAGGTCAGCCCCTCGTTGACTTGTCCCTTTGTCTCCCAGGCCCCGCCTGTCCCTTCTCCGTGGTCGTGATTCACTGGGGGAGGGGGTCAGCCAGCCCTTTTCTCTCTTGGACAGCTGACCCCTGATCCTGCGCTCCCACATTGCCCAGCTGTTGATGGCCAGAGCTCTGCTTTGACCTTGTGTCTTAACTGATGTACCTTTGGGGGTCCTTCTACCCACTCCTCGATGATCTCTGACTTGGATAGGAGGGCAGGTGGAGTCACCCAGGCCTAGAACAGGTCTCCACATTCTCTAAAGGCCCATTCTCTAAAATTGGGGATCCCATCCCCCACTCCTGGCCTTCTTGGCCAGATCTTGGGGCAGCTGCCAAGTTTGGGGCCAGAGTAGGGAGCCTGGGATTCAGGGACTGAGGACAGAGGTCTGAGGGGAGGCGGAGGAAGTTGGGAAGACTGCCTTGCTAGTGTGGGGCCGGGGGTGGGGAAGGATCGGAGAAAAAAGACTTCTGGCCAGGTACTCCGTAAGCCCCACGTGTGGTCCGCAGGGTCTCCTGTGTCTCCTGAAGGAAAGAGCCTATCTCCGGAGGCTTTTCTTTGCCCCATCTGCCCTTGGATGTGTCTGCAAGGCTGTGTCACATGGCATCCCACTGGCTGGGGCTTAAAGTCCATGATGGATCAAGAGCCCTGGGGCTGCTTTTCTTGGAGGAAACACCTTCTGGTTAGATGAGATTCCGCACCCTGGGGCCCCGTGTGTGTCTGGGACGGTTAGCAGGTGGGAAGTCCCAGGAGCTCAGGTCCTGTTTCCCCACCCCCACCCCACGTGGCTCCTGCCAGTTCTGTCTCTGAGCTCTGGCAGCCAGGGGCTCAGAGGCCCTGTGGGTCTGGAGGCGGCAGTAGCGACCCTGGGGCGCTGTGGCCAGTTAAGGGGGAAAGCTGCTTGTGAAAGAGCTGGCCTTGGTCCCGTTGTCCGCAGAGTGCCTGTGTGTGAAAGGGGAAGAGGCGGGAGGCGGGACGGGTAGGGGGTGTCGGTCTTCCTGGGGCTCAAGGCATAACATGGTGAGACGGAGAGGTGCCCCCTTACCTCCCCTGCTCACTCCCGAACAGCCTCTGGGGCAGAGACTCCCCCCGGCTGGTCCTGATCGGTGGAGGCCACGGGGCGAGGGGAGCTCTTACAACCACTGGCTCCTGTGGGGCTTTAGCTGCCAGGCAGCAGGCGGGTCCTGATGGCAGAGCCCCCCAGGTCTGCCAAGGGGGAAGGAGACCACTGGGATGACTCAGGATCGCACGCCGGCATGGGAGATTCTTGATGCATGATGTCATGCTCAACAGATGATTCCAGTTACGTCTAGAAGAGCCAATGGCATTGAGGTTGAACTTGGGGCAGGGGGTGGGGAGAGGAGGTGTTTAGCCTCCCTACCCATGGCATCCGGCCTCTCCTCTTTTTGCCTAGGTGCTCTGCACCCCAAGGTGTTGCCCTCGGCTCTCCTGCACATGAGTGTCCCCCCCAGATTTCCAGGCCTGGGTCCCCCTGTGCTTCCAACTGTCTTCTTGGCTTTGCCTCCAGGTGTTCCTGTGACAGTTCATCCCCAGGTTATAGCCAGATAGCGATGGCCCAGGTGGCTCCCATGGTAAAAAATCTGCCTGCCCAGTGCAGACAGAGGCGAGATGTGGGTTCAGTCCCTTGGTGGGGAAGATCCCCCGGAGAAGGACATGGTGGCACCCCACTCCATTGTTCCTTTTCCCTTCATTTTGAATTGAAGGATACTTGCTTCACAGCGTTGGTTTCTACTGGTGGACAGAGGAACCTGGCAGGCTGCGGTCTGTGGGGTTGCAAAGAACTGGACACGGCTGAGCGGACACACGCACACACACACACACACACACACACAAGCGTGCGCGCGCACACACACACACTGATGGCCCAGAGAGGATCTACCACTTGGCACCTGAGCCAGGAAGGGAGGTTTGCCTGGGTAGTTGGAAAGTGGAAGCAAGAATGGAAACCGCTTTCTGTCCTCCAAGAGCCGAGGTTGCGGGGACCATGAGGAGTGGCCTGTTGACCCAGAGTCTCCCTTCTTCCCTGCATGGGTTCAGGCAGCCTGGCAAGGCTATCTCACTTTCTATCTTGCTGTGAGAAGGGGGCTGAGGGCCTTCCTGCCACCTGCTCCCATCCAGGCTGCTGGAGTACAAGGACGTGGTGGGAGCCAGCTCTGGGGGCAGCCGGTGACATCATTCAGTGGCCAGTGAGCACCCCCATCCTGGCCTTTTAAACCCCCAACAGCCAGGTTGCAGGAGAGATGAAAGGCATCTCTGGTTGACACCTCAGAGAGAACCTCTCTCGCCCCCCAGTGGTGAACAGAAGCACAGCAGTCACACTTACCCGGTCAAGGCCTCCACTGTCGTAGTCAAAACATCAGGGATAACGCGACCAGCCAGGGCCCTGTAATCTGTGGTTGCAAACCTGCTGAGTTCAAAACACTTCCTCCAGTGACATCTTCCTGAGATGATGAACGTGGAGCACTTCTCTTGCCCTTGCCTGGCTTAAGGGGCCCCCCTCTCCGGAGGTCCTTGAGAGATGTGGCAAGGATCTCTGCAGGGTCCCAGAACAAGAGCAGGGTTGGTGGTGGGGGGACGGCTGAGGATGGAACGCATTCTTGTCTCTTGGACGTCAAAGCTGAGACTCCCTCCTCTAGGAATTTCTTTTGCTTCTAAAGGGAGAGACAACCCTGTGTTCTTAATGGGGCTGGAGGTGGGGGCTTCCCTTTGAGGCTCTCTTTACCTTCCAAAGAGTGCTCCCGCGCACTGGGTGCCAAGTCCAGGCGCCTGCAAACCTAGCAGCAGACTCTAGACAAAGCCACTTAACCCCTGGAGATGTTACCGATTCACCCATAAAAGCTAGTGTCCTGAAACAGGTGAATTTTACCTTGTTTTTTGCTAATACTTGGCCAAGTCAGCAAACTGTAGGAACTCCATCAGGGCTGGTCGGTGAATATGCGCCCTTATGCGCCCTTTGCCTGCCCCGCCTCACTGGGAGGGCGGAGGTCAGGTCGGGGGGCTACAGGTGTGTGGGCCTGTTCCTTGGCTCTGGGTGTCCCTCTTGCAAGAACGAATGCGGTCCATCCAGCTTCCCTTTCATGCTTGTATACTTGTATCGTCTTTCTGTCCCCCCATCCCCACGTCCCCATGGGGTCTCAGCTTCTGCTCCTGACAGAGCAGCAGGAGGCGGTGGGGACTCCATGAGGCCATGTTTCTGTGATACACGCGCGCACACACACACGCATAATTGGGAAAGAGCCTCCAGGCCCAGAGCAGATCCCTCGTTCTCTCTGGGCTCCCCATGCACCTTCCCCTGAATCACTGCAGATGCTAAACAGAATCTCTCACAGTCAGAACTGCCCACCCCAGGGGCTTCCCTGGCAGGCCAATGGTTAAGATTAAGTGTTTCCACAATGCAAGGGGTTACAGGTTCGAGCCCTGGTAGGGGGAACTAAGATTCCACAAACCATGCAGTGTGGCCAAAAAAGTTTACTGCCCGTCCCAATGCCACAGCAAGTCCCAGTGTTAGGAATAGTGGGGGGTGATGGTGGTGGCGGTTGATGTGGACTGTTGACTGTGAGCAGGGCACCGCTCTCTTGGTTGAAGCCTCAGAATACCCTAGGAGGTGGGTATATCCTCATTTGCAGGTGAGAAAACGGAATCTCAGAGAGGTCGGGTGGCTGGCCCTGGAGGCCTTCAAGCAGCTGGTGAGCAGTGGGTTAGCAGCCTCCATGGCCTCTACCTTCCAGTGTTTGGAGCTGCATGGCCCAAACCCTTCCCACCTTCTAGGGGAGGCCTGTGTGGCTCCATGTGGACGCTCCTATCCACGTGGGGGCATCTCTTCTCTTAGAGATGAATCTTTAGAAGAACCACCCTGCGTTGTATTTCTATGTCTTATATTTGGGGGGCAGGGGACCATCCATGGTGCCTGGAGCATGGGGAATGTGATCCGAATGGGTCCCTGCTCAGCTAACTACCTCTCAGTCCGCTGAGGGTCGGGTTGCTCAGGAAGTGACACACACCTTACCTTTGCAGGTAGGGAGCTCAGGGTGGAGGGAGACGCTTACCCTGATTGTGCCTTCAGCACCAGAATATAACTCGTCAGCATTTCTGAGCAAGAGACTTAGGTTCAGGGTAGATTGTTTCGTGATATTTAATTTTTGCTAAAAGAAGTTTTCCCCACCCAGTGGTGGGGAAGTTTACATATATCTTTGTATCTTCTAGTTTCCCTATATGCATGCACGTTTATGCCTTTCTATTTATATGTTTATGGGTAGTTGTAATCTTGGTCATAGCACACACTCATATAGTTGTGTGTATGTGGTGTTTTTTTTGGCCCCCCTCCTCACCCAGGTAGGTATTGTGAATATCTCTTCATCCGGTTCCACTGCTGAAAGTTTAAGGTTTTCAGAAATGGCTGAATGGGTTGGGTGGAACTTTCCACGGTTGAGTGTGGAGGTTAGCTAACAGGAGCTAGGAGAAAGGCAAGACCAGGTGTTTTATTAGGTATTTTCCTCTCTTGCCATTTCCCTTATCAACAGAGAGGGGAGTGTCTCTGGGTGTAGTCTTGGGGCAGCCCCTGAGGCCATGCAGAGCGGATGGAGAGACGAGAGACGTGTCTTGTGACTTTTGCTCCGTGGTGGAAGCCAGGGTGTCTGCTCTGTGATGACCTAGAGGGATGGGATGGGAGTGGGTGGGAAGGAGGCTCTCCATATAAACATGGAGAGGGGATCCATGTATAGAGAGAGCTGATTTGCTACATTGCACAGCAGAAACTTAACACTGTAAAGCAGTTACATTCTAATTTTTTTTTTTTTTAAATAAAAGTCAGTTAGACCTAGAGGGGCCCCTGGGAGATGAACCAGCCTGCTGCTTTTCAACTTTTGACCTACCATAAAGGAAGAAATACATTTTACAACACCACTTGGCACGCCTCATCAGTGTACCTCAAATCGATACAAGAGTTTCTGCAGACAGTGTTGACTCTCCACCACATGCCCTCCTTCCTGACACTTTTATTTTGTTCCGCACAACAGCAGCAACAGAACAGGCAGGTCGTGACCCAGGAGTGAACTTGGTGACTGGTACTGAGTTGCAAGGGAAGTTAGAAAAACTTCAGGGTGGAAGGGAGGGCATGACTGGTCCAGGACCCCCAGGGGGCTGAACCTGGCTTTGCAGCACTCATGTTGGCCCCACTGGATTAACCCAGAGGAGAGTGAGCAGCTGCTGAGAGTCTGCTGCCCAGCAGCCTGCCTGGCTTGCCTTGCTTCACAGGTGCAGCCATTGGGGGTCAGGGGATGGTGGGGCGGGGCAGAGGGGAGTGTTTCTCAGCATCCCCCCCAAAAACAAAGGAGGTACAGTCCTCTGGGCACCTCCTGGACCATCCACCTGCACCCCCTGGCTTCCAGAAGTTGGTTAATTTGCTACAAGTAGGGGTTGGGTGTGCTGGTAGTGGGATGCAGAGACTGGTAGTGGGATGCAGAGACTGGCAGTGTGTGGACTATGCTTCTGGGCTGAGGCGCGGGCTCTGGGGGGTGGGGGAAAGGAGGCGGGGTCCCTCCTGCCTGACCTTTCCCTGCCAGCTGCTCCCACCCCAAGCCCCTGTGGACCCAGGGCCACGAGCTGGCTGCCTCCTGTGCATTGTGAATGTCTGGTGGGGTATGGGGAGCTAATGAGGTTTTTAGGCAGAGAAGCACTGCAGTGACCCCATGTGAAGAGACCTACAGCAGAGAGGAGGGAGAGAGGCTGGTTTTGTCACCATCCAGGGGACAGAGGAGGCTCTGCACAAGTCTGCACACAGCAGGCTTTGGGTGGGATGTTGTAATATACATCCCTCAGGAGGTGGAGATGGAGCACAGGCTAAGAAAAGAAGGCTAGGGAGAAAGACAGCCAGCCAGGCCTGCCGTGCTCACGGCATGCGGCCAGGAGGGCTGGGGAGTGGGCGCCTCGTTGAGCCACCAGCATGGTTTCTAAGGACGCCCATGACTTGATGTAGACCTTGGAGTCAGCGATAAGAGTGCCTCCATGGACAATGTTGATATGCTAGCAAGAGGCAGAAGCCATAGGTCAGACTGTTTCTGTGGGTTCAGCCCAGTGCTCAGGTTGGGTTTTTTAAATTTTTAATTTAATATTTAGGTGCGCTTGGTGTTCATTGTGGCACATGAACTCTTAGTTGCAGTAAGGTGCCGTCTAGTTCCCCGAGCAGGGATCGAACCCATGGCCCCAGCATTGGGAATGCAGAGTCGTAGCCTCTGCACCACCAGGAAAGTCCCCTGTGCTGGGATTTGAATTGGGACGCAGGTCCTCCCTCCCCAGCAGCCCCCACCCCAGTCTTCCACTTTTTGGGTGGTGAATCACACGGGTTCTGATGCCTCCGAGGGACCAGACGGCACTTGTGCTATCCGTCCACCGAGTGGGGAAGCACCCGTCTCCACCCTGTCCTGACCTCCCCGCCTCTCGTCCCCGCAGACTTCAAGTTCGCCATGTACCCGCCATCGATGATTGCAACCGGAAGTGTGGGGGCCGCCATCTGCGGGCTTCAGCAGGATGAGGATGTGAGCTCGCTCACTGGAGACGCCCTGGTGGATCTCCTGGCCAGGATCACCAACACGGATGTGGTAGGTGGCTCCTGTCCCTCCTGGCCGAGACCTGGCATCTTGTCTGTCTGCTCAGGGAAAGAGACAGTTGGTGGGATGGTGATGTGTCAGAGGTTCTTTGTGGTGGCTGGCGTCTCTTTGCCAAGACCATGGCCTCTGATGTACAGAATTCAGCAGGTGAGGCTGCCTCTTCAGGTTTCAGCAGCCCGTTTGCCCTCGAGATAGAGGGGAGAACTTAGCAGGCAGATCCGAGGCGGGAGGGAGGCCGCTGACTGCTTTCTTGTATGGCCCAGGCTTCCCCGCGGGTCTGATTTGTTGCTTGTTTCCATTTATGTACAATCCTCAGCCTGCTTCTCCTCCAGCATGGAGCCTTCTCGCCTGCTCACACACGCTGAGGCTGGCAGGCAGGGCCGGAGCGGGGGGCCCCCCTGCAACACAGGGCGTGGGAGAGGAGGGCCCCCCCACTCCCGTGAGGAGGTGTCCGCCTCCACTGACCTCTCAAGCCCTTGCGCCTGCCTCTCATTTCCCTTTAGTTCATTGTGATGATGGATTAAAAAGCACTTAAAAAGAGTTAAGTGCCATGCAAACGCAAGGAACTATTATTAGCTATAGATTTTTCCATTCTGGGTGCCCCGTGGACAGTTCAGAGGCTGTAAGTCTGGTTGCCAGAATTTGAAGCTCCTTAGAAGAAAGAGAGGTTTAGGGGAGAAGCCAGGGTCTAGGGAGGCTCTGATTCAGCTGGTTGGAAATGACGGTCTTTACAAGATCCAGGCCAGGGTGATTCTACAAGGTCAGGGAGGTGGAGAGGCCAGGGTCACTGGCCTGGGACCGGAACCCAGAGGCTCTGACGCCCAGGCCTGGGAACCCTGCATTCCTGCCTGGCTGCAACTCCTGGGATCTTTTTGTTTGAAAAAGGCCTTTGGCTTAAAGCAACCCGGGAGAGGGGTGTCAGCTCCGAGGCCCTCTCGAGTTACCATGGAGAAGCTCAAGAATGCAAAGGACTTCGTGATGACCCCCTCTGGATGGTCAGGGGGATTCTGAGTGCCGTGCTGGGGGAATATATTGAGTTACAAGGGAGAATGTGGTTTACCAGCCTGAGGCCGGTGCCTCCTCTGGCAATGCTGGGCAGAAGGGGTAAATGTCAGCTCAGCAGAGGCTGAAGTTCTCTTGCTTCCCGCCTCCCCCAGCACACCCCCCCTACCGCCCTTAGATTTTGCCCGGACCTTTATTACCATCTCACGGAAATGGTACAGAAAGGGGTTCTCCTGGGCTTGATCTTCAGATGTTGCCTCCAAACAGGCTTTTTTTTTTTTTAATTGAAGGATAGTTGCTTTACAAAATTGTGGTTTCTGTCAAAGTGGGTAAAAGAATCCACCTGCAGTGCAGATGTGGGTTTGATCCCTGGGTCAGGAAAATCCTCTGGAGGAAGAAATGGCAAACAGGATTTTGAAGCATGGTTTCCGAGGTGTAAATTGAAAAGACCCTCCCAGGCAGAATGCTTTTCGAATCCTCTAGAGGCAAATCTTAGACAGAATTTATTAGGATTTATGGAAACAATATGCTTCCTTCCTTTTCTGAACGTCTCCTATTTACGCTGCCTTGCCGAAAGGACTCCCAGCCAGCATCAGACCAGCCCTTCCTCGACCCCCAGAGACAACACATGTCAGTGACAAGTGTTTTCTTCTTCAGGCATTGTAACCTCCTGCGGATATGTATAGATACATCCTCACGGTCTGATGGCCCCACAGGGTCTCCAGCCTTTTCCCTCATCTCTCTTTCGCTCCCTTGGTGGCTTCAGATGGACAGAGGTTGTTCCCAAAGTGTCACTGGAGCTTGTGGGCTGGGCCTGGCTGGGCCCGAGACCCAGTCTCTCACTTCATACTGGAGACACTGCTGGCCTCTTTCAGACACTGTTTAGCCAAGCCATTCGGACTAGGTCAGCTGAATGCAGCCCCAGCTTAAAGATTCCTTCTGAAAATGGCAGCTGTTGATGGAGATGGTGCACACACATGCTTCAGTCTCACCAGTGGGTCTAGGGGTGGAACAGTTTGATGTGAAACCCTGAGCATGCGTGGACCAAGTTTACAGAGAGCTGATGGGGACCTCAGGAATTTCCCAGCTTCCCCTCGGATCCCCGGGGCCTGGCTCCCGCTCTCCTGGGGCGTGTCTGTCTTCTGTGCCTCAGCTGTTCTGTGTGTTTGTCCTTGGGCACCGAGTCCTCTCTCCCATCAGTCTGGATTCTCTGGAGGGCTCTTGTTTAAACCAATATTTAATAGAGGATATTTGACTTAATTGCAGTATTAAGTGTTCAAATATTATTGCTCAGTCACGTTTGACTCTTTGCGACCCCATGGGCTGTAGCCCACTAGGCTCCTCTGTCCACAGAATTCTCCAGGCAAGAATACTGGGGTGGGTTGCCATTTCCCTCTCTAGGGAATTTCAATGTATAGTCGTTAAAAGAAATAGAAACAGTAGGGAGAAGTAACAGCAAATGCATCCGCTACTTGGGCTGATACCCACATCCACCCTTGAAGAGCACTGGCATGTCCCAAATGACTGCAGTCTGGAGTCCCAGTTGGGAAAGGGTCCTAGGCGATGCCTGCACCCTACGGTGAGACTTCAGATTCCTGCTTTCAGGGCTCCTGCTGACGATCCCAGGTTGCAAACTGAGATCATCAGCTCTGGGTTTTCTTTAGCTTTTTTTTTTTTTTTTTACAATGCTGTTTGTTTCACCTTGTGAGTCATAATCTGGAGAGCCCTTGGTGCAGCTGTCACCCCGTGAGCAAGGCAACACGAATGAGTGAGGCACAGACCCCAGACAAGCGTGGGAGACGTCCGGAGGTGGGTGACACGTGGAACATAAAGATGAGCTTCCTGTCTTCAGGGAACTCGGGGAGTGTGTGCAGAATCAACAGTGAAGCACCTAAACTCCCGGCAGATGAAGAGCAAATGAATGGGCGCTAAGCAGGGGTGAGGAGCTGGAGGCGTAGCAGGCAATCAGCCCGCAGGCAGGACTCTCTGGGCCTAACGTGAAACTCAGGGAAGAGCATCAAGTTTCATCACTTGATAGAAAATGCCCTTGGGACGGAGGAAGAAAATATGGTCTGTACACTCCATGGTCTATTGTTCACCCTTAAAAAGAAACGAAATTCCAACGTATCCTACAACGTGGATGTGCCTTGGACATGTAAAGTGAAATAAGCCAGATACCAAAAAGACCAAATATGATTCCACTTACCTAGAGTAGTCGAATCCATAAGGACAGAAAGTAGGATAGAGGTTCCCAGCGACCAAAGGGTCGGAGACAGGGGAGAGTGGTTGTTGATGTAAAGATCTGGAGAGGATGATGGTCACACAGCCCAGCTAAGGAAGTTAAAGCTAGCACACTGCGTTTAAAAGAGTTGAAGATTGTCAGTGTTAGGAGGTGGTGTATACTGGGGGTTGGCCAAGAAAGGTCATTGAGGGTTTTCTGTAAGAGCGTATGGACAAACCCGAGTGAAGTTTTTGGCCAACCTAATGTTTTGCCTTCACAAAAAGTTGTAGCTGTAGATGTAGACCCTCGGACAACACTGAAGGGCCCAAGGGTTTGCATTGAGTCCTCCCACGGTGAAGCCAGGTGCTCCGACCACCTTGTGCCCCACTGGCCCTGATGCTCAGACAGCTAGGAAATAGGGGTGCGCTGGCCTCTGACTCCAGAGTCCACGAAGCTGTGTGTCAGCCCTGTGCACCTGGAGATCCCGGACCAGCTGATGGTATCCTCTCCCCATGGACTGTCAAGGATCAGGCTGCGGAAAGAGGGTCCCCTCGACTCCCCTACCCCAGGATGGCCAGACCCACCTCTCCGGTGCCTTGGCTGGCAGCAGTGAGCTTTGATAGGAGGGACCCACGCGGCCGTAGAAAGCCGTGTTCTGTTGCTCGCTCTGGTTGCCAAAATAAACCGGAACGCTTCATGCCAAAGAGAAAGCTGAGTGAGAAGGCTGACGGTTTTACAGGGGATAAAAGTCTCAGAGGGTGGTGTATTTTAAGTAGTCTTTCCTTCCACTCATGAGGGTTGCTAAAAACAGGCACCAGCCAGAGAGGCCGTGCTGGCTTTGGGGGACGGTCCACCGGGGCTTCCGTTGCCAGGGGTCTGCTTGCGAAGGGAGAACCGACTGGGCCGCTTCCCTGGCGGAATCGGGGCTCCTCTTCCGTCCCCTCGGCATCCTGCTCTGCTTGGCGCCTGCCTTTATCTCCTTGTTCACTTGTCTATAGACTCTTGAACGAGACCCAACTTTGACTCAGTCCTTTCTCTCCGTATCCCCTGGCAGAGTCATCGGGGAATGATGCTGGGGTGGGGGGAGGAAGGGAAAGGGGACAAAGGGCTGGCAGGTGGATGTCACATGTGTTTCTCTGTGCTGGTCTCCCGAGGTCTCTTGGAAAGCGAGAGAGGACTTAGCATGTCAGGGTCCCTTGAGTTTTACCTGGCTTTCTCTTAGAGCGAGTCACTTCGCTGTCACTTGACACCAGTTTCCTAAATCCCTAATGAGCGAGTAGAACGGGGCTCGCAGACCTTGAAGATGTGAATTTATCAGAAGGTAGTTAACAGAACAGGTACAGACTCAAGTCATCTTGCCGTTGCATATACCCTGTTGTACCTAGATTATACCAAAAGTCTCTTGCATTCTTTTTTTAAGATTTTCTTTTTTAATGTGGCCCAGTTTTAAAATCTTTATAAGTTTGTTATAACATTGCTTCTGTTTTCTGTTTTGGCTTTTTGGCTGTGAGGCATGTGGGATCTTAGTTCCTGGACTAGGGATCGAACCCAGGTCCCCTGAATTGGAAGGCAAAGTCTCAATCAATTGAGATGCAAAGTCTCAGTCGCAAAGTCCTGGTTCCACTGGACCACCAGGGAAGCCCCCCTGTCTCAGTCTTAAATAGCTCCCAGAGAAGTTGCAGGACATCACTCTCCTAGGGTCATCCTGCCATATTAGAATCCTGTTGTCAGTGGGCTATTAGAGACCTGCAGCTGCAGTGCCAGGGGAGATGCGATTAAGACCCGGCTTCCCAGGTGACTCCGTGTTAAGGAATCCCATTGCCGGTGCAGTCGACGCAGGAGATGTTGGGAAGGTTCTCCTGGAGGAGGAAATGGCTACCCCACTCCAGTATTCTTGCCTGGAAAATTCCATGGACAGAGGGGCCTGGCATGCTACACACTCCGTGGGGTCACACAGAGTTGGACGCAACTGATGCCATCTTGGTCCCTGGAGCCTTCACGAGCACACCTTCTCCTGGAGACCCCTGTGTTCCCCAGACTTGTCTTTCAGGGACGGGACTGGGTCTGTGTGGTCAGGGGCCTCCCAAAGGGTGGCTGGAGGAAGGGAAGGCGGGGGCAGGGTGGCAGAGGAAGCGGAGTTGGAGCTGACGCTTCCCGCGTGCCTGCCTGATTTTCACTGCAGGCCTCATTTGGTATTCAAGGAAATCAGCCCAACAGGCTGCGAAGAAAGGAAGAATGAGATAGTTTCCTAAGTTGTCTGTGCCTGATTTGGCCGTGGGTCTGGGGCTCATTCAGCCCTTTGTCCCCCTGTTGAGTGCAGTGCGTGTGTGGTGACAATGCCCTGATGCAGCGACGCTGGGGGCCGATGGTAACAGTTCCGCAGCCCATTCACCGAGGAGAAGAGGGTGCAGGGCGCGGGGCTGGAGCCAGCAAGCGGAGGAAGTCGGGCCGGGGGGAACGGAGCCCGGCATCACAAACGCGGCTGTCAGGGCTCCGGGCCGGGGCAGGCGGGGGAGGGGGCCCAGCCTCGTGGGGCTGGAGGCCTGCCCGACCCCCAGCGCTGGGGAGTGCCACCTGTCCAGGCTGACAGACGAGCATTATGGCTCTCCTTCTAATCAGCTTAATTTGGGGCATCTCGACACAATGGCTGGTGCCTTTGGAGGCTGCCGAGGAGCAGAGGGCCCTGGGGCATCTTTTCATCCGAGGCACTGTTGCGGTGGGGCGGGGGTCGGTTTCCAGGCCGCTCTTGGGCTGTGTCTGCCTTTCCTGGAGATTCTCTGGTCTGTCTTTCTTTAGAGCCTGGAAGGAGCAGAGAGTTGCACAAGGAAGAGGGTTCTGGAATAGGAAGCTTGCCCTTTGAAGACCAGGGTTAACGTCTGACTGCATGTGACTGGGGGACGAACCAGCTCCAGTTCAGTTCTCTAAGCTGGGAAGTGAGGGCCGCTGGCTGTTATAGCCCCCCGCCCCCGCCCCCGCCCCAGAGCCCCTATTCTCAGATTCTGTAAGGATCTGCGTGTGTCCACCTAAGAACCCCACCCGAAGATACACTGCCGTCACTCTTCCCCAGCTTTGCCTCTTGCTCCCTTCAGACTCCACAGCTTGTTCCCCCATCTATTTGTCTGTTTCCATCTATAGCCTTGGCCACCGCCTCCCTCTGGGCCACACCCTCCACCCTGGTCCCCACTGGGGAGATTGAGAGCCCTTTGGGCAGGCCTGGGTGGGGGTGCCTGTCTGCTGCAGGTAGGGGCACCAGCCCACCCTCCCTCCAACCTCAGTTTCCAGCAGCTCACAGGAAATTCACAGTCCTAGGGAGTCCACAGAGGGGAAGGGCTCTTGCGATGCTGAAGGAAGGTGTTAAAATGCAGCGAGTGGGAAATTCCCTGGAGATCCAGTGGTTAAGACTCTGCTCTTCCACTGTGGAGAGCACAGATTCTATCCCCAGTCTGGTAACTTAAGATCCCACATGCTGCGTGGCCAAAAAAAATTATAGGAAAGAAATGCAGGGCCTGAGCTCTGCTCTCCAGGAAGAGGGAGGCCAATTTCTTACCTTTGTGCCTCCATCAGAGGAGAACTTCAGCATCCTTTATGCAAAGTGAGCTCTTGCCCTCAGGTAGGTCTCCATCCCACCTAGAGCGACAGATCGCACAGTTGAAACTCGAGTGCTGTCAGCAGTGGAACCAGAGGAGGGTTAGACGTGGACCTCAGAGTACTTCCCAGGAACGGGGGACAAAATTGACCCCTGAGAGCCTTCACTTTGCTCCATCCTCTGCGGCAACTGCTACGGTCCTTCCTTTTCTCTCAAAGGAAGAAGTATCAAAAGAGGAAGAGTTGGCCACTGTCAAAAATGAGTTCCATTGACTGAAGGAAGGAGAGTCTGTGTTTTGTGTGTTACCTTTCTTCATCTTATTCAGGAAAGCCTGAAGGTTTGGGGCTGCAAGTCGCATAAATGTGATGCTCGATGCCTGTGTCATCTTGAAGTCCCGTAGCAGTGGCTGCCCGGGGCAGCTGCCCCGAAGGACTTTCTCAGAACTGTTCCTTTAGGGTCTTGGGCTGCTGGGAGGGAAGCCTGAATACTAGGAAGATGAGGCCCCTGGGTGACCCCAAGGGAGACTGTCCATGGCCCCCTATCAAGCTGCGTAGCTCTCTGAAGCCCCATCCCTGTGTTCAGAGGACCGCCCGTCTCAGCTGCTGGAGTGGCTAATGCAGAAACGATCATGGCATCCTGGGTTCATCATATTGTTGGGTGGCAGTTGTGTTGATGCAGAAACAGCGTCTTGGAGGAAGGAAAGTCGACAGGGTTGGTGGAGAGCTTCCTAGGGGACCAGCCAGAGCAGTTTTGACGGTCGTCAGTTTTTGCCTTGTTTACCTGATGCAAAGAGTGAACTCATTGGAAAAGACCCTGATGCTGGGAAAGACTGAGGGCAGGGGGAGGAAGGGGCGACAGAGGATGAGATGGTTGGATGGTTGGATGGCATCTCCGACTCAATGGACATGACTTTGAGCAAACTTCAGGAGATGGCAAAGGATGGGGAGGCCCGGCATGCTGCAGTCCATGGGTTCGCAAAGAGTCCGCATCCCTGCTGGACGCCCCATCCCCGGTGCCCGTTCCGCTGTGCCCCTCACCTGTCTTGAGCAATGCTCCTTCATACCTCATTTCAGAGAAAACTCCCAAGACTTCCACTTTGTAATGAACGACTAGAGCTTCATTTGGACATCTCAGCTGATCTCCCTCTGTGAGCATCTCCTGAGCCTTACTTTACAAATGGGGAAACCAACGACAGAGAAGGAGAATAACTCAGCGGTGCCCACAAGTCTGGTCGTGGGGACAGCAGATACCACCTCCCTCTGTCGCTCTTCACTCATTCTGAGTGGTATTTCATATCTGCTCTCAGGGCTTGGTCCAGATGTGAATTTTCCTAAAAAGCTGTGGTTTAACAGTGTACGGTGGCTGAGAGATACAAAAGGAAAATGTGGGGGCATGAAAACTTTCCTGGGAGTTCCAACTTTATTTTAGATCTTTGGAAAATGAGATAATGCTTGTGTGCTTGGCAGACTGCAACCTCTGGGCAGTGAAAATTGCGTGGTGGAGCAAACACAGGGGGAACATACATGAAACTGTGAAAAGACCCAGGCAGAGTGGAGTTCACATATTTTCCATACGTTTACCAGAGTGCCAGGAAACCAGTCTTGATGAGTAGAGAGGTCGAGAGATGCTGAGTTGGCCAAAAAGTCCATTCAGATTTTTCCATAACATTTTACAGGAAAAGTCAAAGGAACCTTTGGCCTACCCAGTATCTGCTATGCTGCAGTTACTTCAGCTCACGCCCGCTTGCTAGTGCCAACCACCGTCCCACCCTGACGACGCCTGTGAATTCCTGCTATGTCAGTGTCGCCCAGTTTAGACGAGCTTCTGCGTGGGGCTGACACCTTCTGAATCTTCCCTACCAAATATAGACTGATCTCAAAGCAGTGCTGCAGTTTTTTCTTCTTGCTTTCTCCCAAATTAGACGGCTTACGTGTCCAGAACTTTGTAAACACTGTGTTGTGTTTTTTATGAGAGTTAAGGAAACGGTAAACAAGTGGAGAGGCAAATCTGCTTGTTTCTGAGCGTGGCTGCAGTGGCTGTGAGGCTCAGTGTGGTTTAGTCCTTTCGCTTAGATCTGCCCCTCAGGTCGTCTAGTTCTATCACACTGTCTGGAGGGCTCACCGTCCCCTTTTCCCGCTCACCACGCAGTGGCCCCAAGCAGGAAGCATCCCACTGGTCCTTGAGTTACCAGGTGCTGCATGGCCGCAAATGGCC
Source organism: Madoqua kirkii (assembly GCA_006408675.1). NCBI lineage: Eukaryota > Metazoa > Chordata > Mammalia > Artiodactyla > Bovidae > Madoqua > Madoqua kirkii. The sequence goes on along the minus strand of SJYC01065612.1, from coordinate 17,743 downwards.
CCTCGCCTTGGCCAGCGCTGCCAGGGCTTCTGCTGAAATGCAGATCCTGAGATGCAGCTGGTTCGGAGAGGGCTGAGAATCTCATTTCTGGCTAGGTGCCGGGTGGTGCGGATGCTGCCGGCCCGTGGACCCCACTTGGAGTGGTTCCCTGGCCCCAGGAGGACGCACCTCCTTACATGCTCCTTCTTACATGTTGACTTTCTTTCTACTGGAAGTGGAGAAGGACATGGCAGCCCACTCTAGAATTCTGCCTGGGAGATCCCATGGCCAGAGGGGCCTGGCGGGCTGGAGTCCAGGGGGTCGTGAGAGTTGGAAATGACCTGGTGACTAAACCACCACCCCCTGCTGGGGTGTGGAGTCAGGAGGGCTTGAGTCCTGCGTGCTCTTTGTTGATTGCTCTGTGTCCTGTTGTCCTTGCTAACGGCTCTGGTCTCAATGCTTCTCCCTTCTAGGATTGCCTCAAAGCCTGCCAGGAGCAGATTGAGGTGGTGCTGCTGAATAGCCTGCAGCAGTACCGTCAGGACCAGGGCGACGGATCCAAGTCGGAGGATGAGCTGGACCAAGCCAGCACCCCTACTGATGTTCGGGATATCGACCTGTGAGGATGTGGGGCGGGCCAAATGGGAGGGGTGCGTCCAATCCGCTCTCTCCTTCTCTCTGGTTGTATTTGGTTCTCTTACATTTTAGGATGAAACTTAAAAAAAAAAAAAAATTCTGCCCCCACCTAGATCCTATTGAAAGATCTTTTAGAAGTGAGAGATAAAGGTCCTATAAAAACAAAATCATTACAAGCATTTGGTGCCTATTTGAAGTACAACAGAAGGGAATCCCTCATATATGCCAGCAGTTAACTGTTTGATGATGTTAAAAGTCATAGTAACATGCTTACAGGAAAACCTGCAGAGTAGCTAGAGAAAAATGTACGCCTGCACTATGGGAACAAATTAGAGATTTTTTCATGTTATGAACTAGCACGTATATGCCCCTGTTGGATAATTTGGAAGAACTGCGGATGCCACGCATGGCAGGATTGGATTGCAAAGCAATGAACTTGAGAAGGAATTAGAAATAAAGGAGGGACAGGATGGGGAGGGAGTGACAAATAATCTCAGCGTGATCAAACCATTTTGGGTGGAGAAGCGCCTGACTCCCAACCACCTGTTTGTTGCTAAGCGATGCTGGGTCTCTAGTGACAAGTCTTGCTGTCTGCAGTAGCTGCTACCTAAAAGATATGTTCTGTTTTGCCCGTTGGACACAGGTGATTGGATCCTGGGTTTCATGTTTTTCTATACCTTGCTTCTTCTTCCAAACTTGGTTCGTTGCAGACACCACCCCATTTTTATTTTAAAGGGGCAATCTAGCTATGGGCCATCCCCCAAACTCCGTGAAATGGAGGCAGACGGAGCCCCAGGGTGGGATCTGGAACTTTTTTTTTTTCTCCTGAGGTGTTCAAGAGAGTAATGCGACCTTGGCCTCCCTCATTAGGAAAAAAAAAAAAAAACAACTAATTTTTTTTGGTGCTGATTGGCATGTCCGGTCCACAGGTGAGCGTTGGTATAAACCATTCCATTCGAAAAGCACTTTGAAAAATTGTTCCCGAGGGGGTAGATGGATTGGTTTATGCAAATCATACAGAGTAGAGGCCTCCTTCCTCCTCCTGTGCCCCCTCCCCTCCTGCCCCCCAGTCAGGTTGCTGTTCTGTATCTGACACTCTCTGGGTTCCCCTCCGGGAACTCAAGACACATCCCCTTCCGTGGAAATCCCTATGACAACATTCCTAAAAGCAGAGATCTGTAACCATTTTGATGGCACACAAGGATCTTAATTCCCACCTCTATACTTCCCCTTTGGACATGGAAGGAAACATGATTGCTGGTGCAAAGACAGACAGCGGGTCATCCGTGTGGCATTTTGTTCCCGTTTCCGTTTTCTTTTATTGTTGATTTCATTGCAAAGTTGCATTTCAGCGTACTTGAACTTTTTTTTCCTCTCCACGTCTTAGAGGCATTCAGTTAGCAGAGAGGTCGAAGCACCAACTTTTTTTTTTTTTTGCACAATTATAATTGACAGGTAATGAAGCTATTAAAATATTTGCCTTTTAAGTAAAAAAAAAAGATCAGAACAGGGCTACTCTGAATTATTATTTTATACGCAGATTCTGCCTTGTTTCATAGTATTGAGGGTTTAAGATGGAGAAAAATCTAAGGGTCTCTTATTTTTCATTTTATTATGTTCAGTTTTTTATTACTTTTTTTTTTTTTTGCGCTGCTAAGAAGCTAAGATCATTCATCGTTATCCACATTAACAGTACCTAGCTGTAATGTTTCACCGAGTGTGCTGCTATTATATAAACATTTTTATAATATATTATTTTACTGCTTAAATTTCCAAGTCCTGAAGTAGTTGGTTGAGATAGGAGTTCTTCGTACTGGAAAAGCCCTCTTCCATACCTAGTGTGTTTTCTTCTGGTTGCGTATTCATGGGTTTGTTTTTTTTTTTTCCCTCTCTGATCACATCCTTCAACGACAGAGTATTCTTTACCTCAGGTTTACTGGACAAAATCAATAGCTACGAAAGAAAATGGTTCACATTTTTGTTCTCATTAATACCTCACAACCGTACAGTTTCTGCTTGGGAGCCCATCAGTTAGGGACGGCGGAGGGGGGAGGGGCCCACAGCCTCTCCCCGATGGAAGGTAGGGGGCTTGACCCCAGGGTCTCATGCCCAGGGACCTCTTCAGTGGTGAAGGTCATCAGGCTTCCATTGACTCCGGTATCCTCATCATGATGGAAAAAATGCAATTGGACCAAGGGATTTCCCCTCCCCCGCAAGGCCGACACACAGCGCTGAGTGATGCCGCGTGCTGGGCACGCAGCATCTGCACGTGGGTGCCAGCCGTTTCCAGCAGGCCGTTTGCTCAGAGCGGCGCCTCGTCCGCGGGCCTTTCTAAAGCAAGCCTGCTCCCAGTCCTCCTTCCCCCGGGAAGCTTCGCTTCTTTCGGCATGTTTCTCTCTCTGGCAAGTTTCTCTGGGACGCTGGCAGCCCTTTGGGCCCCCTCTTCAGGACCATCTCAGAGGGTTTCCTAGGTTGCCATGGGAACTGCTCCCACCTGTCTGGCCTGTGACAGGCAGGATGCTGGGGCAGGGGCATGGTCCTCGCTGAGTGGCACTGAATGGTTTTCAGGTTTTAGATTGTGTGCTGAATTGGCATGATCGGGAAAATGGGTCGGGGTGAGTATCGGATCGGTGGCTGAAGGCAGGTGGGCAGGCTGCTTCTGTCCAGAGATGGAATCCCAGGTGAGTCAGGCCCCACTGACGTGGGTTAGAAGGGTTCAGGACTCGGTGAGTTATGTGATCCTGAGATGCTCAGGATTCCTGGTGGGCCAGCGGGTGGTGAATTCTGAGGTTTAGGGGAGAAAGGCTGAGCGGCCTGTGCTTTATCAAGAGGCCATCCTGCGCAGGCCACTCTTCTGGGCCCTGGGGTAGGGGGGAGTCTGCGTGGTGGAGAGAAGCATGGGCCCTGGAGTTCTTGAGAACCTTGGAACCTGAGGAGAAAGGGAGGTACAGATCCCTCTAACAGTGACCAGCTGCTCAGCTCATACAGAAGCAGCGAGTGAGAGAAACAAGGAAGGAGATGGGCCAACAGACTCCCCCCGCAGTCTCTCCCTCTCCACTTTCCCCGGAGCCCCGAGGGTCCCTGGGACCTTCTAGCTTTTTCTCCTTTTCCTCCTCGTGCCTAGTGTGATGGGAGGTGCAGGGTTGCAGGTGGGAAGGGTGCTAGGTAGTTTCTGCTTTCCGGCCTGCTCCTTCCTTAAACAAAAGACAGGCCCCAGGTACTGTTGAACTGTCTTGTGCCCTCTGCTCAGATCTTGGATCTTGGTTTCCTCGGTAGGAGTTTCTGTCCCAGAGGAGTTCAGGTGCATTTTTCCCCCCCTCCTGTGAAGGAGGTTCCAAACCTATTCTGTTTTTTTCCCTACCTTGTTGTCGGTGTATCTTTCCTTTATTCTCTTTTATGTTTTTTTTTTTTTTCTTTTTTCTTGGTGGTTTGTTTTTCTCCATCAATGGGGACTGATTGTTCCCCTTGCCGGCCAAATTTTGTTCCTTCCCGTATTTTGGCCAAATCCTAGGGGGTGAAAATCCTCGTATGCCAAAAATATATGCTGAGCATAAGTCAGTTCCATGTGGGTTGTTCATCGCAGCCGAGAAGCCTGCAGGTGGGGGCAGGGGATGGGTGCCTCAGCACACTGCACCCCCCCTTCCAGGCCGAGAGAAGGGGCTTCTGTCCACGGAGGCTGTCCTCTAGAACTGTCCCCACCCCACTGAGCAGCCAGTGTTCCCCAGCCAGCTCCCCCTTGGTCTGTGGGCTGTTCTGAGGCCCCATTCTGCCTCCTGTCCTCATCTGAGTCGGGCACGTGTGACTCGGGAGGGGCGGCCCTTGGCTGCAGGCATCGGGGTCTTCCCTTCCGAGGAGCCTGCCGCCCACCCCCAAGGGCCCCAGGAGCCCTGGGACTGCCCGCTGAGGATGGCAGCAGGACTGAATGACTTTTCCTCGAAGAGGGCAGCAGACTGTTCTCCCCACGGGCCACAGGGGGACAGGGCTGGGAGAAGAAATAGATGTGCACCTTATATCATGTAAATATACTGATTTTTCTAGTTCAAAAAGAGAATTATTGGTAGAGTGGGAATGGGAGATAAGAATGGGCAGGAAATCTTGAGTAAGCCAGCTGGCTTCTAAGCCAAAAGGGTTCCTCCGTGTTTATCTTTGAGACAGTCCAACCCCAAGAATAGCTTTAAAAGGGAAGTCAGTGCTGAGACGGTGAAGTCCCTTACCCAACACGCGCCCTGTAGCTTTAGAACAAACGCAGGCTCCTCAGCTGTGGGCTCGGCGTGGCTCCGGGCACCCGTTGGTGTGAAATGAGGCGGGAAGTTCATTCGGATGTTTATGGCTGCTTCATCCCACCCGGCTTTTCCTGGTTCTGGATTCTAAACAACCCAGAACAATCTCTTTCCTCCAGAACCACTGCTCTGCACCCCGGTGTCTCTGCTTCTAGACTTGCGTGGGCCCTCAGACCCGTTTCTTGGCTTAGGTTTCCGGAAGCCTTCGGCAGACGTACACACGCACGCTCTCGCTGCCACGTTTTTTTTTTTTTCCCTCTCTGATCACATCCTTCAACGACAGAGTATTCTTTACCTCAGGTTTACTGGACAAAATCAATAGCTACGAAAGAAAATGGTTCACATTTTTGTTCTCATTAATACCTCACAACCGTACAGTTTCTGCTTGGGAGCCCATCAGTTAGGGACGGCGGAGGGGGGAGGGGCCCACAGCCTCTCCCCGATGGAAGGTAGGGGGCTTGACCCCAGGGTCTCATGCCCAGGGACCTCTTCAGTGGTGAAGGTCATCAGGCTTCCATTGACTCCGGTATCCTCATCATGATGGAAAAAATGCAATTGGACCAAGGGATTTCCCCTCCCCCGCAAGGCCGACACACAGCGCTGAGTGATGCCGCGTGCTGGGCACGCAGCATCTGCACGTGGGTGCCAGCCGTTTCCAGCAGGCCGTTTGCTCAGAGCGGCGCCTCGTCCGCGGGCCTTTCTAAAGCAAGCCTGCTCCCAGTCCTCCTTCCCCCGGGAAGCTTCGCTTCTTTCGGCATGTTTCTCTCTCTGGCAAGTTTCTCTGGGACGCTGGCAGCCCTTTGGGCCCCCTCTTCAGGACCATCTCAGAGGGTTTCCTAGGTTGCCATGGGAACTGCTCCCACCTGTCTGGCCTGTGACAGGCAGGATGCTGGGGCAGGGGCATGGTCCTCGCTGAGTGGCACTGAATGGTTTTCAGGTTTTAGATTGTGTGCTGAATTGGCATGATCGGGAAAATGGGTCGGGGTGAGTATCGGATCGGTGGCTGAAGGCAGGTGGGCAGGCTGCTTCTGTCCAGAGATGGAATCCCAGGTGAGTCAGGCCCCACTGACGTGGGTTAGAAGGGTTCAGGACTCGGTGAGTTATGTGATCCTGAGATGCTCAGGATTCCTGGTGGGCCAGCGGGTGGTGAATTCTGAGGTTTAGGGGAGAAAGGCTGAGCGGCCTGTGCTTTATCAAGAGGCCATCCTGCGCAGGCCACTCTTCTGGGCCCTGGGGTAGGGGGGAGTCTGCGTGGTGGAGAGAACATGGGCCCTGGAGTTCTTGAGAACCTTGGAACCTGAGGAGAAAGGGAGGTACAGATCCCTCTAACAGTGACCAGCTGCTCAGCTCATACAGAAGCAGCGAGTGAGAGAAACAAGGAAGGAGATGGGCCAACAGACTCCCCCCGCAGTCTCTCCCTCTCCACTTTCCCCGGAGCCCCGAGGGTCCCTGGGACCTTCTAGCTTTTTCTCCTTTTCCTCCTCGTGCCTAGTGTGATGGGAGGTGCAGGGTTGCAGGTGGGAAGGGTGCTAGGTAGTTTCTGCTTTCCGGCCTGCTCCTTCCTTAAACAAAAGACAGGCCCCAGGTACTGTTGAACTGTCTTGTGCCCTCTGCTCAGATCTTGGATCTTGGTTTCCTCGGTAGGAGTTTCTGTCCCAGAGGAGTTCAGGTGCATTTTTCCCCCCCTCCTGTGAAGGAGGTTCCAAACCTATTCTGTTTTTTTCCCTACCTTGTTGTCGGTGTATCTTTCCTTTATTCTCTTTTATGTTTTTTTTTTTTTTCTTTTTTCTTGGTGGTTTGTTTTTCTCCATCAATGGGGACTGATTGTTCCCCTTGCCGGCCAAATTTTGTTCCTTCCCGTATTTTGGCCAAATCCTAGGGGGTGAAAATCCTCGTATGCCAAAAATATATGCTGAGCATAAGTCAGTTCCATGTGGGTTGTTCATCGCAGCCGAGAAGCCTGCAGGTGGGGGCAGGGGATGGGTGCCTCAGCACACTGCACCCCCCCTTCCAGGCCGAGAGAAGGGGCTTCTGTCCACGGAGGCTGTCCTCTAGAACTGTCCCCACCCCACTGAGCAGCCAGTGTTCCCCAGCCAGCTCCCCCTTGGTCTGTGGGCTGTTCTGAGGCCCCATTCTGCCTCCTGTCCTCATCTGAGTCGGGCACGTGTGACTCGGGAGGGGCGGCCCTTGGCTGCAGGCATCGGGGTCTTCCCTTCCGAGGAGCCTGCCGCCCACCCCCAAGGGCCCCAGGAGCCCTGGGACTGCCCGCTGAGGATGGCAGCAGGATGAATGACTTTTCCTCGAAGAGGGCAGCAGACTGTTCTCCCCACGGGCCACAGGGGGACAGGGCTGGGAGAAGAAATAGATGTGCACCTTATATCATGTAAATATACTGATTTTTCTAGTTCAAAAAGAGAATTATTGGTAGAGTGGGAATGGGAGATAAGAATGGGCAGGAAATCTTGAGTAAGCCAGCTGGCTTCTAAGCCAAAAGGGTTCCTCCGTGTTTATCTTTGAGACAGTCCAACCCCAAGAATAGCTTTAAAAGGGAAGTCAGTGCTGAGACGGTGAAGTCCCTTACCCAACACGCGCCCTGTAGCTTTAGAACAAACGCAGGCTCCTCAGCTGTGGGCTCGGCGTGGCTCCGGGCACCCGTTGGTGTGAAATGAGGCGGGAAGTTCATTCGGATGTTTATGGCTGCTTCATCCCACCCGGCTTTTCCTGGTTCTGGATTCTAAACAACCCAGAACAATCTCTTTCCTCCAGAACCACTGCTCTGCACCCCGGTGTCTCTGCTTCTAGACTTGCGTGGGCCCTCAGACCCGTTTCTTGGCTTAGGTTTCCGGAAGCCTTCGGCAGACGTACACACGCACGCTCTCGCTGCCACGTTTATCCCTTTGCCTGCAGCCTTCTTTGGGGGGAAAAAAAGTGCCTTACTGACTGTAGCCATTACAGTAGCCAGTGTATTTTCACAGATGCCTATCCTTTTATTTCAAACAGTTCTTTCTCAATTTTTTTTTTTTCTTAGTTGGTTCTGTTTCTTACTGCTTACCATCTCTGAAATCCCCAGCGTGTCACGGGGCCATTGGATTTTTTCCATTATGTTCATTACCCTTGTACCATGTACCTCAGATCTCTCTCTCTCTCAGTTACAGTTTCTCGTCTTGGACTTTTATTATTATTATTATTTTTTTTTTGCTTTAAACGAGTGTGATGCCATATCGAGTCAATGTTAATCTCTCACCATGTACTCTATAAGAGGTGTGGGTGTTTATTTGGTCGGCGTGCGAGCAAGTGCTAAAGTAGCATGATCAGTATACACGGAAGGTTTTTAGGAAGTATGGGAAAAAAAGTCTTGTATTGGCTATGATGGTGGCATGGTATAGTCAAGCTGCCTTTTCTGAGGTCCTATCTTTTCAGTGTTAAGTGATTTTTAAAAATAATAACCTGTTTTTCTGACTAGCTTAAAGATGGATTTGAAAATGGTTCTGGATGCAATTAGATTATGCTATTTGGACAATAAACTCACCTTGACCTAAGGTCTCTGGCTCTCTGACTTGTTTTTTAGACCAGCAGTCCTCGGTGTGGAGCACAACCTTCTCGGGTCAGAACTCTGTTGGCACAGTTGGTGTTGGGGTAAAATGTGGATCCTAACCTGAAGGGTCATTTAGGTGTGTGTCACTTGGGTGCAAGCCATTGATGGCCTTTTTTAACAACAACAGCAGCAACAACTTAGGGATCACCCAGGCAACCCTCTTGTGAAAATCCGGAGCCTCAGACCACTTTCAAGAGGTGCGTCAGTCACTGCTGTCATGACTGACCTCAGACGCTGTCCCCCGATTATTGCCAGCTCTTCACTCCTGGGTCTGAGCAAGCATCTTCTGGCTTCTGAGGTGCCATCTCAAGATTGTGTGTGTGTGCGTGCTCAGTCGTGTCTGACTCTTACTGACCCCATGGAATGTAGTGTGCCAGGCTCCTCCATCCATGGGAGTCTCCAGGCAAGAATACTGGAGTGAGTAGCCATTCCTGTCTCCAGGGCATTGTCCCAATCTAGGGATGGAACCTAGGTCTCCCGCACTGCAGGCAGATTCTTTACCGACTGAGCCGCCAGGGAAGCCCCATCTCTAGATTGGGTGGGATGTGTCCATGGAGAACCAGAACACTGGAGCTTTTCCGGTTGCTTCCTGCTCTTCGTGGCCCTTACCTGATTCCCGATTCTCTCTCTCTGTATCCGCACCTTGAGGACTGGACCACCACTGTCTTGGAGGAAAGAGTGGCGAGGCAGAGCCTGGGAAAGGGATGGGAATGGCCACACGTAAACGAATTGACAGTTGGTCCATGACCTCAGAAACTCAGACTAGCTTCTTTCCCAAGAGTGATGGGTCATGCCCGTTTGCTGTTGCTATGAAAATTCGTTTTCTCTGTAGTTCCCTGTCTCTTTCAAAGTCACTGAATTGATAAAGAAGATGCGGTACATATATGCAATGGAATATCACTCACCTATGAAAAAGAAGGAAATAATGCCATCTGCAGCAACATGGTTGGACCTAGAGATTGTCATACTGAGTGAAGTAAACCAGACAGAGAAGGACAAATACCATATGATATCCCTTACATGTGGATTCTTAAAAAAAAAAAAAAAGGAAATGAACTTGTTCACAGAACAGAAACAGACTCAGATTCAGAAAACAAAGTTATGGTTAACAAAGGGGAAAGGTGGTAGGTAGGGATAAAGTAGGAGGTTGGAATTAACCTACAGATACATGTCTGTATGTTATAAAACAGTGAACAAGGACCTATTGTATGGCACAGGGAGCTCTATTCAATACTCTGTAATAACCTATATGGGAAGAGAATCTGAGAAAGATAAATGTATAACTAAATCACTTTGCTATATACATGAAACTAACACAATGACGTTGTAAATCAGTTACACTCCAGCATAAAAATTTTTAATGTGAAAATTTAAAAATGTGAATTTCTGAGAGTTAATAAAATGTTAAAGGAAATAGAGCTGTAGAGACAGAAAATAAAAACTTAGTCTCTACGGGGGAAAAAAGTCACTTTAGGCTATTTTCCAGTTTAATTCTGACCTCAGTTGCAAGCAGGAAGGGTAACAGTGGTCACGGAGGGACAATCTGGATGAAGACATTTCGCTGTTATTCCCTAGTAACTCCACTCCATAGAATGCTTCATCTTAGAAAGACTCTGGAAGTTCCCCTTTGTCTCTGTCCACCATGGACTTCCAGTGTTCTAGGAGGAAAGCAGGCATAACTTTTTTCTTGGGTTTCTGCCTAGTGGCGTCCGCTGGGCCTCTCGGGAGTTTCCAAGGCCTTTTTCGTTGGTCGCTGCTCTTAACCATCCTTGGAATCCTCTTCTGCACGACCGACAGTGCAGCCCTCCTTCCCCTCCCCTCCCCAGTCTGTGCCCCGCAGTGCTTGTGCCCTGTCTGTTAATAACACTCTAGCACCTCTCCTCCCAAATACCATCCAGATGGGGCCAGCTTCTCCCTTCCGAGGCTCTGGGTATTGAAGGTGGGAAGGAAGCTGAAGCCTCACTCTGCACAGCTGGCTTGGGATCCATCCACTGGCCCCTTCACACACATTTTCAGACCCACTTCATCTTACCCTTGGAAAATCTCAGACTTTAAACATCGTGAACACGTATGTATCCTCATGAAAAGGACGCAAGTATTCTTTCTGCAAGTGGAGCAGAGATGTCAAAATCCCAGGTCTTTTGTTTCTGCTCTAGAGACTTCCTTGGTGGTCTAGTGGCTAAGACTGCACTCCCAAGGAGAGGGCCCAGGTTCAATCCGGGTGCCCCCTGTAAGACCCAGATGTTCTGGTCTTCCCAGGTGGCTCAGACAGTAAAGAGTCTGCCTGCAATGCAGGAGACGGGTTTAATCCCTGGGTCAGGAAGAGCGCCTGGAGAAGGAAATATCTACCCACTCCAGTATTCTTGCCTAGAAAAATCCCACGGACAGAGAAGCCTGGCAGGCTACAGGCAATGGGGTCACAAAGAGTCGGACGCGACTCAGTGACTTTTTTCACTTTGTTTCTGCTCCAGGGTGAACTTTTCTAACAACTTTGCAGAGATCTGGGGCTTTGAGTCGGGATACGGAGGTCACACCAAAATGAAAAGTTCCAGTTGCCCGAGTAACACGCTTAACCTGCTGCCGTGAGGAGAGTGTTCAGAGCTGTGTCACACCAGATCATTTCTGCCCTGTCCTTACAGCAACAACGGCAGCAAGAATGGTGGGGACAGTGGCTGTGAAGTTCCGTGTGTCTCAAAGAGCTGACCGGCCACGGCCAGCGCGTGTGTCCAGGGCCAACTACCCTTGGCCTTCAAGCAGAGCAGACATAACGCATGCTTTCCGGGGTAGGAGGTTTTCCATGAGACCCCTGAGGCGGCACAGAGCTCTCATGGCAAACGCGGATGCCCTGGGTGGCTCGATGTGCTTTCTGACAAGATGAGTTTTAGGAAAATACATACAGCCGGTCTTTCTGAGCTGATGGCTTGGGCTCAGGGATGTCCTGCTGTTGAGGGGCAGATTCCGTCAGGATCCCATCCGGCAGGCAGACGGAACTGGGCGGCTTGAGAACACAGCAAGACAGCCCCAAGGCCCTGCCTCAGCATCCCACGGGAACTTGGTATCTACGCTTATCCAAAACACAGCTTCCGTCTCACTGGCGGTGACTTGCTAACTCTGGCCTTTGCTCCAGGTGGCTCAGTGGGTGAAGAGTCCACCTGGAGAGACGCAGGAGACACAGGTTCAATCCCTGGGTGGAGAAGATCCCCTAGAGGAGGGCATGGCAAACCACTCCAGTATTCTTGCCTGGAGAATCTCATAGACAGACAAGCCTGGTGGGCTACAGTCCATGGGGTCGGAAAGGAGTCAGTCACGACTGAGCAACTGAGCACGCAAGCTGGGCCCCCGCCATCCTCTGGCCTTGATGGGTATCAACTTCCTGGGAAGTCCGCTAGGTGGCACTAATGCCATGGGCGGGAGCAACTAGCAGAGAGAACCTTGGCAGACAGGTGTAGGGCGACACCTCCCTCGCGCAGGTGAGCAGAATTGGCAGCTGCCTCCCCAGCATCTCTCAGCACTGCTGCCTTCTGACTTCTCCTGGGATGGGCTGGTGCTATTCACAACTTCTTACCGTTCTTCTCAGTGTCTAATTTGGAGATGCAAAAAGTAATTTATGGACCAAATACAGCCCTCGGGCATGTTTAGCTTCACTCCCATCACAACCTATATTCATTGGAAGTACTGATGCTGAAGCTCCAATACTTTGGCCACCTGACGCAAAGAGTCCACTCTGGAAAAGACTCTGATGCTGAGAAAGATTGAAGGCAGAAGGAGAAGGGGCCCACAGATGGTTGGATGGCATCACCAACTCAACGGACATGAATTTGAGCAAGCTCCGGGAGATGGTGAAGGACAGGGAAGCCTGGTGTTCTGTAGTCCACGGGGACATAAAGAGTCAGACATGACTTAGTGACTAAACAATGACATCTCAGCCAAGAGAATCTTCCTGGTCCAGGGGACAGGGAAGACCTCATCACAGGCTCGCACACCCTTGCTTATGTCAAGATTATTTTCTTTATCCTCCAAGGAGAGATGGTCATTTTCCTGGCCTCTGGCACCTCCTCTTCCCTGAAAAGGGGACATGGGATAAAGAGCCAAAAAATGCAAGGGAAAAATACTGATTACTATCTCAAAAGTATCCTGCCATGGACAGGATAACCTGAACCCTGCAAGGGCGCATGCTGTTCTCAGCGTAGGGTCACAGCAATGGAGGCCTTGGCAGGGAAATTGCTCCAGCTTGTGTGGGTTTCCGTTTTGGCTGGGCCCAATGAGTCTGGACACCTCAGTCAGTACCTTCCTGGAAAGTCTTGATGCCTCAGATGTTTTGACAGCAATCATTCACTTCTATCTCCCATATGTCCCTGTAGAATCAGAATGAAGAGTCTACGGGGGACTTCCCTGGTGGTCCCTAGGTTAAGATTGTGTCTTCTAACGCAAGGGGAGAGGACTGATCCCCGGTCTGGTAACTAAGGTCCCACGTGCCGTGGAGTGTGACCAAAAATTAAAAAACAAAACCAGATAAGAGGGTAGGGAAGATCTGCTTCAATATGATACTTCCTATGACCTTCCCCGCTCCACACCCTAAATCTTCCCAGATACGGGGGCCAGGAAAAGAGGATTCTAGGGTCTTCCTGAACACTCTTCCTGGCTCTAGGGGAACCTTCCCAATCAAGACCCAACAATGCTTGCTCTCTGCCTGGAGTGTCGCTGACAGTGTTGCACATTGATTCATTTCATGCCGATTGTCATGGTGACAGAAAGAGTCAGGATGGTGTCGCGGAGAGGCCGTTTCGCTTAAGCAAGAGGATCTATATTTGAATCCCAGGGCAGTTGCTTGTCAACTGTAAGATGCTGGATTATTAAAGAGATTACATGAGGTAGTGTAGGTACAACACCTAATACTGGAAGTTTCAAGCAGTGTCTGACCACCATAGACCTTCCATATCCACAGGTTCAACCAAAGATCGAGAATATTTGAGAAAAAAATTCCAGCAAGTTCCCTAGTGGCTCAGACAGAGAAGAATCTGCCAGTAATGCAGGAGACCTGGCTTTGATCCTTGGGTGGGGAAGATCCCCTGGAGAAGGGAATGGCTACCCACCCCAGTATTCTTGCCTGGAGAATCCCATGAACAGAGGAGCCTGGCAGGGCGCAGTCCATGAGGTTGCAAAGAGTTGGAAACAACTGAGTGACTTACACTCCTAAAAAGCAAAATTTAAATCTGCAGAGTGCTGACAGCTATTCACAGAGCTTTTACATTCTGGATATTCTGAGTAACCTAGAGTTGACTAAAAGTGTCTGGGAGGATGTGTATAGGTTACCTGCCAGTCATATATGGTGCATTATATATGCACCATCATATATAAGGGACTTGAACATTCACAGATGGTGGTACCCAAGGAAAGTCCTGGAACCAGTTTCCAGTGGGCAGTGACTGTATATGCAAACACATCAAGTACCTTGTCAACTATTTTTAAAGGCGTTAGGAATGCAAATGTTAACTTTCCAAAAGGGCAGGGATGACGGGAGGTGTCGCTTTCCTGTAGACCCTGATGGAAGAGACTGCGCTGATCCACGACAGTGAAACCATAAGCGTTTACTCTGTCCACAGTATCCCCTTCATTCTGCTGCCCTCCTCCCAAACATCAATGAACTTGGGCTTAGGCAAAGTTCTCTCCCCTACTAAGTGACAGGCTATCAGGCGAGGCATGAAAAGGGATTACTGGATACATGTATTCAAATAAAGGAGAGTTCCCCAGAAGCAGGCCGAGAAGGCCTCCTTCCTCCATCCAGTAGAAAAGCCACTTGACTGGCAGATATAATTTTTTGGAAGCAGCAGTAATGGCGAACTCTGGGTGACAGATGTCAGATGTTGGCAGAGTGACTGCCAAAACAAATCTCCTTGCACCTTCAGACATCAAACTGATGGAGGACTGGGCACAGTTGGACTGGCAGCCCCTTCCTGCTTGGATCACTGCTCACATTATTATTTCTCAGTTGCTGGACAAAGCAGATGGTTTACCATGTATTTGTGACTTGTTACTGGCCTTGAAGTTCTGTTCTTCCATCAGGGTACAGCATGTAATCAATTATGACAGTGGGTGGTGTAAAAAAAAAAAATTCCCTGCCAATAAAAGTCCAAGACTTTCTCTTTTATTACATTTGCATAAACCCTGACAATTTCCAACTTAAAAGCCAGAGGAGCAAAAAGCAAAGTCACGGTGTTAAAAGTACAGTAACTGGGGTAATCGCAAAAGCACCAAATCTTAGTTGGTCCTGAAGACTCGTTAGTTTAGACTAACATCTGATGTCAGCTTTGTCCATTTTGAGTCTTCAACTCACAATCTTCTCATCTCTATTTTGGTGAGTCTTTAAAAACATTTTGCTTTTCTTTATTTTTTTGGTTGCCCTGGGTCCTTGTTGCTGCTCGTGGGCTTGCTCTAGTGGCGAGCGGGGGCTCCTGTTCCTTGCAGTACATGGGCTTGCCATAGCAGTGGCTTGTCATGTTGCCACACGTGAGCTCTAGATGTGCAGACTCAGAAGCTGTGGTGCACGGGCTCAGTTGCTCAGGAGCATGTGGGATCTTCCTGGACCATAGTGAAGAGTTTTCTATCTTATTATTTGTCCTTTTTTTTCCCCCTTTATTCTTAGGAGCATGATTTTTGTGGATGACAAATGTTGATTGGGCTTCTGCAACATGACTGTCCCCATTCCAGGCCCCTGAAAGAGAACAAGAGAGCCCCTTCCTTAAAAACAAAAACAAAAACAAAAAAACCCTACATTCCAGCATATAACAAAACAGAAATGGATTTATACATACAGAGGGCAAACAGGCGGCACAATGGGGATTGTAGGAGGAAAGAGATAGGTGAGAAAGATTAGGAGGTATAAACTTCCAGTTGCAAAATAAATGAGTCAGGGGGTATTAAAGGTTCAGTGAGGGGAACACAGGTGACATGTTATAACCACTTATCTTGGAGATCCTTTTGAAATGTGTCAAGCCACTATGTTGTAACAGGAACTAACAGAATTTTAGCTCAATCATACTTCAGCGACAAACCCACGGAGCGGGGGAGATCAGATTTGTAGTTACTGGGGGCTGAGGAGTGGGGAAATTGGATGAAAGCAGTCAAAAGGTACACACTTCCAGTTACAAGATAAATCAAATTTTGTCTCTAAGTCACGTCTGACTCTTTTTTGACACCATGGGCTGTAGGCTGCCAGGCTTCTCCATCCATGGGATTTCCTAGGCAAGACAACTGGAATGGGTTACCATTTCCTCTCCAGGGGATCTTCCTGACCCAGGGGTCGAATGGGTGTCTCCTGCAGTGGCAGGTGGATTCTTTATCACTGAGCCACCCCGGGAAGCCCTAAGATAAATGCATACTAGAGATGTAATGTGCAACATGATAAAGATATAAACACAGCTGTAGAGAGTAAATCCGAAGAGTTAAGAAAAACTTTTTTTTTTCCTTTTGCTATAATTTTGTTGTTTCTAAGATGATTCTTTAAGGAAAAGAAACAATTTAAAACTTGATTGATAATCACTAGAGTTTTACTGGACTTCCCTGGTGACTCAGATGGTAAAGCATCTGCCTGCAGTGTGGGAGACCCGGGTTTGATCCCTGGGTTGGGAAGATCCTCTGGAGTAGGACATGGCAACCCAAGCCAGTACTCTTGCCTAGAAAATCCCATGGACAGAGGAGCCTGGCGGGCTATAGTCCGGGGGTTGTAAAGAGCCAGACACGACTGAGAGAAACACATGAGATGACAAGATGAGGGATATTCACTAAACTTTTTGTGACAGTCATTTTGTGATGGGTATAAATTACATCATTATGTTGCACACCTTAAACTTATAGAGTGCTGGATGTCCATTATATCTCAGTAAACCTGGAGAAGTAGACGAATAAGGAGAAACGGAGGGAGAGGACTGCAGACTGGAGGCAGGATCACTGAGGAGTCACATGGTGGAGGACAGAAGAGGACCAAGGCATAACCCATGGCGACCTGGACGCACACTGTATTAGTGGCGTCCACACACTAAACACTCACGTGTTCCTCACTTTTCCTCTCACCTTTGCAGTTAAGGAGGCTCACGTGAGCAGCTTTGGGCACTGAATGAAATATCTAAAAACTGGCTCAACACCCTCGATCGTTCTCACTTCCTGCCCTAGTTATTGTGAATCCATGCAAGGAGGTCATTGTTAACTGTTAACTTAGGACTTTGTGGAATAAAGCCCCTTCCTGATCCATGTCAGACATGTAGCATGAGAGAGAAATAAAACTTTAATGTAGTAAGCCATGGAAATTCCAGGATTAATTTGTTACCATAACTTGGCCTATCCTGACTAATTCAGAATTCTATCATATGAGTTGCCACAACAAAGCATCCTTTTTTTTAAATAAAAACAAACAAACAAACCAGCATATTATTTTATCTGTTGTCAACAAAAGTTTATCAGTGGTCATTTCCAGCTTATATCTAAACAAAGTTTAAATGAATTCCTTGTTCATTTTATAAACTTTAGGGTAGTCTCTGAACTCTTGAACAAACAATGCAGAATAATGTCCATTCTTTCAAAGATTCTCATTTTTCAACTATGTTTTTCATGATTCTCAAAGTTTTTGAAAACATACATGGTTTTTATAGGTAGTTCTTGGATAATCAAACATTTCATATTATTTTAATTTTCTAAATTTTTCCAAAGCAATTCTCTCCTGTTAGATTCTAAAGCTAATTTTTTTAGATGTTTGATTTATTTGACAAATGAATGCAACTCTGAACACAAGGACAAATGGAAATTTATAGCCAAGGGGTGGCTACCCAGAGGCTCAGCGCAAAAGAATCAGCCTGCAATGCAAAAGACGCAGGTTCAGTTCCTGGGTTGGGAAGATCCCTTGGAAAAGGACATTAATTACACCCTACTCCAGTATTCTTGCCTGGAAAATTCCATGGACCAAGGAGTCTGGCAGGCTACAGTGCATAAGATCACAGAGTCACACACAGCTGAGCAACACATGCATAGCCAAGGGTGCAGGCTGAAGGATAGAACAGAAAATGAGGCAGAGAACAGAAAATATGACCATGAGGAACTAGGTCAGATATTGGGGGAATGGGACGAAGAGGAACGTGATTTTATTAACAGAATGGAGCAAGAGGAGTTTGATTGGACATCAAGGGTGAAAGGATTCTCCAGCAAGTGGCTTCACAGGATTTTTGGTAAAAATCGGGCCCTGCAGGTAAAACAGGAGTCCTAG
>SJYC01065611.1:0-19901 GCA_006408675.1 Madoqua kirkii | reverse complement strand
AGGAGGCCTGGCGTGCTGCGATTCACGGGGTCGCAAAGAGTCGGACACGACTGAGCGACTGGACTGAAGTGAACTGCGTCCAGATAAGGGCTGCCAGGGGCCAAGCCTAGACTTTGCGCCCGGAGCAGGTCAGTTTAGGCGGAGTTTGGGGCTGCAGGCGGGTGGGTCTAAGCACATTGCTCACCCCACGCTCCCAGTGCCAGCGGTTAACATAAACCCTAGGACTGAACGTGTCTGGAGCTGTACACCATGAAGCAGGGCTGCTAGCCGCACTCCAGCCTCAAATCAGACTAACCGCAATCGGAGCTGCAGCAGCCTTATCATCGCGTAGCCTCCAGCCCTAGGTTTGCCCCGGCGCGACCGTCTGCCGGGCTCGGGGCGGGCCCGCCGCACTTGCGGCGCTCCAATCACCGGCCTGCGCGCAGCGGCGCACGCGCCACGGTCCTGGGCGGGATCTGGCCGCCCATCAGTCTTCGCGACCAGCTGGGCCCTCGCCTTCTTGATTGGCTGGGCAGGGAGTGACGTACAAATCAGACTAACCGCAATCGGAGCTGCAGCAGCCTTATCATCGCGTAGCCTCCAGCCCTAGGTTTGCCCCGGCGCGACCGTCTGCCGGGCTCGGGGCGGGCCCGCCGCACTTGCGGCGCTCCAATCACCGGCCTGCGCGCAGCGGCGCACGCGCCACGGTCCTGGGCGGGATCTGGCCGCCCATCAGTCTTCGCGACCAGCTGGGCCCTCGCCTTCTTGATTGGCTGGGCAGGGAGTGACGTAAGGCCGCCTTCACCTATAGCTGCGGAGCCGGCCGGCGGCGCGGTGCGGAAGCGGCGGGGCTTGGCGGTCGCAGTGCGGGGCAGCGGGTGCGGATTCTGGTGGCGCTGCTGTCCTCGGTCTTCTGGCTCCGGGCGTGGGCGGGATGACGCGCTTCGCTCTGACAGTGATCCGGCAGTGAGTATGGCTGTCGCGCGCTGCCCTATCCCTTCTGTGGAGTGCTGTGGGCCTGGGCCGGGGGTACCGAGGTTCCGCACCCGCCCGGCCAGTCTTGTCACATGTGTTCCCCCGCTGCCCGGCTTGGCGATTTCTGGGTGTTCCCCGTGAGTGACCCCCTTCCGGCCCTCCTGGCCCAGCGACGCCGAGCAGAAGGCCAGGAGTCAGATGTCATCGGTCTCCCAGTACGTGGGAACAGAGATGCCGGAAGGAGTGAGATCAAGGTCATTACCCCTCCCCAGCTGGGGGGCGGCTGAATCCGGAGACAGTCGAGTCCCCGCACCTCCAGGGCCGCGCGTTTGCCCCCAGCTGGGCCCGCAGGGTCTGCAGCGTGGACCGGTTCGGGGCTGACCTTTCCCCTGCAGGCTCTGCTCCCA
Organism: Madoqua kirkii; assembly: GCA_006408675.1. NCBI lineage: Eukaryota > Metazoa > Chordata > Mammalia > Artiodactyla > Bovidae > Madoqua > Madoqua kirkii. Next base: position 18,540 of record SJYC01065611.1, on the reverse strand, counting down.
CTCTTGTCCTCTCGGTCCCCCAGGCTCGGGTCTGAGATTTTCTTCTTCCCCGCAGAGCTTCGGTCGCTGGGGAAGGAGCTGGGGGCGGGCAGGGTGAGGGGGCGCCTCGCCCTGCTCTCTGCCGCCTGCACTGCCCTCAACAAATATTTTTAACATACAACGTTACAGGGAGCCAAATGCTGACATGTCTTGCCATGCCTTCCTTTTCCTTTTCGACTCTGTTTGCCTGGTGTTGTTAACTGAGTTCAGGGCGGTCAGCACAGATTTTTCAAGCAAGAGCGACACAGATTGGAATCTGGGCTCCACCTGGGAGCCTTGTAACCTGGGCTTCCTTTAACCGACTTAATTTACACGACCTGTTTCCTGATTTATAAAATGGAGAGAGTGATAGGCCCCACCCCACTGGATTAGTGTGGTCGTTGAATGTTAGAAGGTAGAGTGCATGCACTGGGGAGGGGTGGGGAGCCCGTATGAGAATTAACGAACTTTTGTTTCTGTAAGGACAACTCTGATAAAAATGCAGCCTGTCGTCCAGTGTGTGTGTGTGGTTAATGGGACCAGCATTCTGAGTGAGTTCTGTGTATCAGAGGACTGGGTTGCAGGTAACTAAGATTCCATTTTTGACTTCTTGGAACTTGCAAGGAACATCAGAATGATCTAACTTGTCAAGCTGCTTTTAGTTGCTGTCTTTTTTTGATCCTATTCTTCCTTAATAGGAAGGTTATCTCAGCTGTTATCTGAAGTTGTCCCTTTAGGACTCGCAGGATTTTAATGGCCAATCGAGAAATGGAGATGCTTTCTCCACCCCATTCCTCTGCATTTTATAGAATGGTTTATGACCATCATGTGACCTTCGAAGGACCTATTGCTACTCCGTAGCAAACCAGGAACTAGTCTTGATTGTACTTTCCTCTTAATTTGGAGCACTTTCTAGATACCTGACCCAGGGCCTGACTAAAATTGAAGCCCAGAAGCCATAGAAAATCTAGGCTAAACCACCCCTTGAAAAATAAGCTGATCCCTATTTAGATGCTTAGTAGACAACTGTTACATGTATGTATATTTTATCACTTCCTCCCTTCTTAAAAAGGGCTTGAAAGGTGTAAAATTGTTTCCTCAAAGAAATCCTTTGAGGAATTAATTTAAAAATAAGTCTTAATGAATTAGTATTTGCCAGGTACTGTTGTAATTAAAGTCTTACTACCGACCAGTGAGGTAAAGAGGGCCTCTCAATGTGCAGATGAGGAAACAGACACAGAGGTCATGTGACTTGCTTAAAATCACGTGATGAGTTGGGGGTGTTTAAACCAAGGTGGCAGAACTGTGCCCCATCCTGTTAACTGCTTTGCCCTTCTGCCTCCTATTTTAGAATTAAAGTGTTTGTGGATTGCTTCACTATTACCAGCCATTTCAGAAGCTACTTTTTACTTTTTGTTATCTGACTGTGAAGAGTATAAGAACAACTTGCTTTGTTCTGTTCTGTTCATGGGAAAGGGCTTCTCTGGTGGTTCAGTGATAAAGAATCCACCTGTAATGCAGGAGATGCAGGTTTGATCCCTGGGTTGGGAAGATCCACTGGAGGAGGAAATGGCAACCCACTCCAAAATCCCATGAACAGAGGAACCTGGCGAGCTGCAGTCCATGGGGTCAAAAAGAGTTGGACACTACTTAGCCACTGAGCACACATGCATCCATAATAAGTTGCAGAGAAAGTGCTGAAATAATTGATAGGGAATAGTTTCCTCCTTCAGAATTCTCAAAGCCAAAATTTGATAATTCTTTCAGGAAAAGAAACAAGATGCTAAAAGACGCTTACTCCTTGGAAGGAAAGTTATGACCAACCTAGACAGCATATTAAAAAGCAGAGACATTACTTTGCCAACAAAGGTCCGTCTAGTCAAGGCTATGGTTTTTCCAGTGGTCATGTATGGATGTGAGAGTTGGACCGTGAAGAAGGCTGAGCACCGAAGAACTGATGCTTTTGAACTGTGGTGTTGGAGAAGACTCTTGAGAGTCCCCTGGACAGCAAGGAGATCCAACCAGTCCATCCTAGGGGAGATCAGTCCTGAGTGTTCATTGGAAAGAGTGATGTTAAAGCTGAAACTCCAATACTTTGGCCACCTGATGCGAAGAGCTGACTCATTGGAAAGACCCTGTTACTGGGAAAGATTGAAGGCAGGAGGAGAAGGGGACAGCAGAGGATGAGGTGGTTGGATGGCATCATGACTCAATGGTTTGGGTAGACTCTGGGAGTTGGTGATGGACAGAGAGGCCTGGCGTGCTGCGGTCAGTGGGGTCACAAAGAGACAGGATTGAGCGACTAAACTGAACTGAGTTTTATTGAATGGTGACTCTTCTGATAATGGAAGAAAACTTTTTAATTGCAGTTTAAGCTCAGCCAAACCCTTTATGAACCTTGTGCTTTAAGCTCAGCCAAATTCTTTGTGAATCTTGTGCTGTTACTGTCAGCATGTTGATCTTCATCAACATCCTTAAACATGAGAGTGCCATTGTGTATCACTGTTGGAACAGAATACCCCAGATTTCAGACTTCAAGTCTACGAATCTGATTGAGCTGTAGTTTCTCATGGTCTTAGAACAGCATTGTTGAAAAGCCCAATAAGTGCAGAAAGGCCTCTGGTTCCCTTGAAATGTTCTTGTAGGTGTTTGCAATTAGTTGCCTGCAAAACTATCCCATTTCACTCCATTTTTAGCTAGTTCTTTAAACATTTTTACAAACTAAATTTAATTTACTTTTAATTCCTAAAAGATGATAAATTAGTATAGGTATTGACAACACTGATTTTATTTTTTTTAATTCTGCCTCTTTAGGCAGTTACTTAGTTTTCATTGACTGCTAATCATTGTTCTAGTAGAGCAGGCAAGTTGAATATTGGATCATCTGTAAACTCTTATAAAGGCACATATAATTGTTACGTTCCTGTGATGTGTGTTTTCTGGGATTGATTAATTGGAAGAGCCTGTGTAGCTAGGACTAATCTAATATAGAAACAAATGTATCATGAATTGGGTATTTTACATTGCCTAACTCCCACCCAACCATCCAGTGAAAATCCTCACGTTCTTAGCCCTTACAAACTTCTCTATTTTCAAATGAATTAATTGGTGTGGAGGAATCACTGTAAGGCTGTATGAAGTTGAAGTGAAGTTGCTCAGTTGTGTCCAACTCTTTGCGACCTCGTGGACTGTAGCCTGCCAGGCTCCTCTGTCCATGGGATTCTCCAGGCAAGAGTACTGGAGTGGGTTGCCATTTCCTTCTCCAGGGGATCTTCCCGACCCAGGGATTGAACCTGGGTCTGGAGTTGAATAGTGGGAGAATACACTCCATTCTCATGTATACCAGAGCATATCTACTTTGACAACTCACCCCAGTTGTACAGTAATGTCCCATGATTTGTCTCTCCTGTGGCAAACCCAAGTACTTGTCTGCTGAATTTGAATTATTTAAAAGGATGTCGTTAGAAAATTAAGCTCTCTTACATGGTTTCTAGAGAAACGCTATCGAGCATAAACCAGAACTAACAAAATGCCTTTTAAAGTGAAGAACAGCGTGATAATCCCCCAAATGAACGGTGCATATTTGAAGGCCTATAAATGGCCAGTCATCAGACTTGGCTTCTTGTCATAAGGCTTGGGATTCTTACAGAGTCAGATATCTGTCTTGGAAGTGAATCACACTGCAGATTTTGAAAATGAGTGCTGTTACTCCTGACTCCTTCAAAATATATTCCTCTGACTTTTCCACTCTCCTGGTTTTCCCTGTGGCTGCTACAAGCCAAGCTTTGGTCAGGGAAGTGGATTAATAGTAAACTTGTTCTAGCCGTCCACTTTTCTTTCCCACTCCCCAAATAAGCTAGCTATAACCAGTTGCTTCAAGGATTTGTACAAACCTCTCGAGACATGTTTGGTTTGTAACAAACATTTGCAAAGCTGTAAAACTAAATATTTGTGTACGTTTTTTTGGGGAAAAAGTTCTGTTGCTAGATTGCTCCTCTGTGATGTTTATAAGGTGATTTGAAAGCAAAATATGCCCCATAGAATGCCAGTGCGCCCCTGCCCTCCCCTGCCCAGCCTCAATCCAGTTATTTTGTGACAGTATTTCTCATCCTGTTTCTCTTCTGGTTGCTTCAGCATGGGCTGGGTTTGGTTTTGTAATCCCTTAGGATGGCAGAGCAGAGCAGCTGGAGCTGCTCGAGGAGTCAGAAGCCAGGGTGGGGCCTGTGGGTCGCTGTACCCCCTTCCGCTCCACTCATGGTCCCCTGGACCTGCTCGCTCAGCCCAGCAGATGAATGGATGGACTGGCTGTCCTATTTGGTCCTGATGCCTGGGGAAGTAGTTTTGGTCAACATATTTAAAAGAAGATTTAACGAAAATTTTCTGTCTGTACATACACTTTTTCTTTTAAATTGGGATATAATTGCTTTAGTGTTTTGTTAGTTTCTGCTCTACAACAGCATGTGTCAGATACACGTTGACGTACGTTGCCTCCCTCCCTTCCCTCCCTGCTAGGTTGTCACGAAGCACCAAGCTGAGCCCCCTGCACTGTGCAGCAGCCTCCATCTAGCTGTCTGTGGTACATGTGGTCATGTGTACATCTCAGTGCTACCTCAGTTCATCTGCCCACCCCCATCCCCCCCAGCCATGTCCACTGTTGTGCCTTCTACATCTGTGTCTCTATTCCTACCCTGCAAGGATGTGCATCAATACTTTTTTCTAGATTCCATATATATGTGTTAATACACAGTATTTGTCTTTCCCATTCTGACTTGCTTCACTCTGTACGACAGGCTCTAGGTTTATCCACATCACTTAACAACTGACTCAGTTTCATTCCTTTTTATGGCTGAGTGACAATCCATTGTGTATCTGTACATATACTTTGAAAAATAATATTCTCTGCCTTCAGTTCACTTAAGATTTATCTATACATTTTACTTTGGAACAGTTTGAAATTTTTAGCTCAATTTGGTCCATAGAATAGACACCTGCAGATAGTAGAGTGTCAGTTTTACAGGTTAGATTCTAACGTATGTACAATGTGCTGTCTTTACAAATGTGACCTTTCCTTGCCAATTTTTTTCCCTAATTTCAAAAGCAACCTAATTTGATAATAAGGGCTTTCTCCCTGTCTTTCTGTTTTAGTGGAGAAACAAGACTTAACAAGGAGAAAATAATTCAAGGTTGGTATTCTCTGACTTTTGTTTTTTAGCTCTGTTCATGTTCATGTGAAATGCAGGGTAAAGAGATCTGATAGGGTAGGATGGACCAGGGGCAGGTCTGGGCTGTGACCCAGGATCACAGAATTAAAGCATATGGTCACAGAAGTATGATCAGAGTAGACGGTACTCAAGAGGAGTAAGTCTCCAGAGTGAATTGGTGTGAAGACCAGTGCGCCAAGTTGTTTGTGGGAGGCTTCAGAGCAACCTCTCAGCTGATTAAGGAGTTATATTGGATCTAATTGTCTTCAAATATATCTGCCAGAGTTTAAAATGACTTCATATTTGGAAACAAAAATTTACTGGCTGGTGTTAATGGTATTTCTCCTGCTAAGATGTATTATTTTTAGTAGTAACAAAGAAATAGTTTAAAAAGAGAATTCCTGTTCTCACATGGGGTTGTTAACTTTATTCTGTCTTCCTCCCCAGCCCACCTCAGCCGAGCTTATTCTGTTAATTTGGGCTCAGGTTCTGTGATCCAGCTGGTCTGGCTTCTAAAGAATCTTTCAGCTAGACATGCTGTTTCTGTGCTCTGATGATACAAGCGTTGAGTTTTATATTTTGAGGCTAGGGACATCTGGTGTTGGCAGGAGCTGATTTTTAGTACCTCACGTGCCTGCCTCCTTCTGCTGGAAACCAGTCTCTGTTTCCCACTGACCTGGAACCCACCCAGAGTATCCTCAGGACTCATTACCGTGTTTGTTCATGGGCCCTGCTCATTTGTCTCATTTCATTTGAAACTGACAGTTCAGTTCAGTCCCTCAGTCATGTCTGACTCTTTACAACTCCATGAATCACAGCACGCCAGGCCTCCCTGTCCATCACCAACTCAAGGAGTTCACTCAGACTCATGTCCATCGAGTCAGTGATGCCATCCAGCCATCTCATCCTCTGTCATCCCCTTCTCCTCCTGCGTCCAATCCCTCCCAGCATCAGAGTCTTTTCCAGTGAGTCAACTCTTCCCGTGAGGTGGCCAAACTACTGGAGTTTCAGCTTCAGCATCATTCCCTCCAAAGAAATCCCAGGGCTGATCTCCTTCAGAATGGACTAGTTGGATCTGCTTGCAGTCCAAGGGACTCTCAAGAGTCTTCTCCAACACCACAGTTCAAAAGAATGAATAAGTTTTTCATGTTCATGACCTGTTTTTTAATTTGTTTTGTATTCTTTTCCTAACTTTGGAAGTTAGATGCCTAATTTCTTCAGTTACAGCCACCTTCTTTTTCTTTTAATTTTTGTAAGCATTCAAGCTTATATGGTTCTAAATACTGTTTTTGTTGCATGCCTACAGTTTTGATTTATAGTGATCTAGTAAGTATTCAGTACCAAGTATCTTAAAATTTCCATTATGATTTCTTCATTGACCTGTAAGTTATTTTGAACTGTTTTTAAATTTCCAAATGAGTGGACTGTTTGGTTTTGTTCTTCATCTTTTGTGATTGACTTAGCATGTGATTGCTTTCTGTTTTGATAATATGGTTTATTTGGTAATATGTCTGAAATTGGTTAGCGTGGTCAGTTTTTATTATAAATTTATTATATGTTTGAGAAAAATCTTTGTTTTCTAATTATTGGGTTTGGAATTTTATATCAAATCATTAACCTTGATTTTGTCATTCAAATCTTCCCATACTTTACTAGTTTTGTAAATTTACTCATGTGCCTGTATGACCTAAGGGTCAGTTTATGCATGAGATATATTGAATTTCCCACTATGATAGCCAGTTTACCTTCAATTTTATCAATTTGTGCTTTATATATTCTGCTTTTATATATTTTGAGGCTATTTTATTAGGCACATGCAAATTTAAAGATTGCTCTATCTTCCTGGTGAATTGAACCTTATTTATAGTGATCTTCACAATCCTTAGTAAGACTTCTGTCACAAAGTCATGTATTTCTGAAAGTGATATGGCAGCTGCAGCTGTGTGGGGTTGGAATTTTCCTGGTGTGTATTTTCCCATCCCTTTCTTTTCAGCCTTGCTGGACTCGTCTCCTAAGTATTCCCTTGTCAATGGTAGGCAGCTGATTCTGGTTCTCTTAAAAAAAAAAAAAGAGCAGTCTTTTTGTTAACTAGTGAGAGTGGTTTGATCCATGTTGACTCTAGTCTCTGGTGTGTTTGGATTTTTCCTTTGTGGTTCTTTTTTCCCCCCTCCATTTTCTAGTCTTTTCCTTTCACTCACCTTTACTCCGTAGGTGCCTGCTTTTCTTTCCCTTATCCAACCCACTGTGGCCTTGCCTTCTGGCCTTGAAATAAGTTATGTCTGTTGTTTTAATAGTTGTCTTTATACCTTCACCATTCATACCTAATAAAGTATGTGCTGAATATCCTCTCCTGAAAAATGTGATGTCATGTGCTTTTGTTTTCGTCTCCTGTCCTTTTTCACCTCTGCAACCTAGGCATTATTTTACTTAGTGTTTGTTTAAATTTACAGCCGTACTTGCCAGTTTCTCCTGTCACCATTTCTTTTGCATCTCAGACCTTCATTCCTGAAGCATCTTTTCTGAGAAGTCCTCTCATGTAAATCGGTTGGTGGTAAAGATAGTTTCAATCAGTTCTATTCCAGGCAGTTCTGTTTTTATTTTCTTTAGCCTTTTTTAGTCCAATTCTAGACTGATGGTTCTTTTAGAAGCTATTGCTCTGCTGGGTTTTTTATTTTGGCTTCCTTTGCTCCTGTCCAGAGATCTTCTCTCAACCACATGGTGTCCCATGGTGGATATCCCATCATGGCCATGGTGTCCCATCATATCCCGTGGTGTCCCATCTGTCTTTCTCTGTAGCTGTTTTTAAAGTCTTTTTATTTTGGTTTTCTATAGTTTCTCTTACTAAATCTTGTAGGGTTTGTTTTTTTTTTTTTAATTTATCCTTCTTGGTGTACATCATGTTTCCTTTATCTGTAGTTTTATGTCTTTCCTGATTTCTGTTCTCCATTTCATCCTTTGTATTCTCCACTTCACACTTCCTGTTCTGCATTTCACACTTCCTAGTCTTCATTTTGCACTTCCTGTTCCATTTCATACTTCCTGTTCTCCATTTCCTACTTCCTGTTCTCCATTTCATACTTCCTGTTCTCCATTTCTCTTGTTCTTGAGTTCCCACTAGCTGTAGTGAGGAATTCTTGTCCTTCCTCCATGTCTTTAACGTGTCTGAGATGTGCTCTTATCTCCTCCTATCTGTGCGAAAGGGGCAGGGGGGAGACTTCAGCCTTACCTTTGGGTTCGTGAAGCTTCTCAGCTTAATGAATTTCCTTTGATCCACTGAGGGATATTTTTTACCTCCGCAGCAATTCCGTTTTTCATTGTTAAAAGGTTTGTGTGGTCCTTTTGGAAACCTGTCTGTCTTTTGAAGACTTGCTGTTGCTTGTGTTTGTGATTCAGCGTGCAGTCTCTGCTGTCTGAAGTACTGGTGGTTCCAAGTCTGTTACCTGTTGTTTCTGCTGACCCTCTTTCACAATGGATTATTGTCCTGTGTGTTGTGTCACTGGCCGAACTGATACTTGCTCTAAGCTGGTAGAAGGCTTGTCGGCCTTTATGGAGAATGATTTGCAGTACTGTATGTTACTGAATTTGAACAGTGGAGATAAAGAAGGAAAACTTCTCTAGGCGATGATCCAACCACCCAAATATAGCAGCTGGGCCGAGAAGGTAGATCAGAGGCAGCACTAACGAAACAGGCTGGTGAAGTGGTGGGCAGTGCAAGGCTGAGGAGCTGAAGACAGTCTCATCACCCACCAGTTCCCATCAGGCAGACATTCTTCTGGAAAACACTTGGATACCTGAAACTCTCTAGGGATTATAGCTTAATTTTGCTTGCTTTTAGTTTTCTGAAAAGTTACGTGGAAAGTACTCAAGGAAGTCTTTTAATAAAACATAGATGAACCCTCTTTATATTCTCTTAGGTGTGATTTTTATTTGCATCTGTTATATATTTGAACATTACTGTTCCTTCTGTTAATACTGCAGGACAAGGAATAGATGAGCCTCTTTCAGAAACCGGATTTAAACAAGCAGCTGCTGCTGGTATATTTCTTAAAGATGTGAAGTTTACTCATGTTTTCTCCAGTGACCTTAAAAGGACAAAGCAGGTAAGTTTAGTCAGGGATGAGGCTCGTGAGTCAAAAGTTTCAGCAGTTGTACATTGGAAAATTTCCTCCTAGAGAATTAAATCGCACACAAACATCATCCCCAACCCCCTTTCCTTGCTGACAGAAGTTCTTTTTATTTCACTTTTATATTTTATTTTATTTTGGTAATTTAGTCAGAGCAGCTTGGTGGAAAAAGGGAAAGAGGGTGTTGTGAGAGAAACCCAGTGGAAACACCACAGAGATTGAACGATTGAGACATCAGATATTGGAACTCAGAGTTTAAAAAGCAATTACGTTGCTATAAAGAAATGAAAGATGTGTGAAATATCTTTAGGGAACAGATTATTATAAAAACAACCCAGAGGTTTGAAAAAAACAAATCAACTTCTGAAAGCTAAGGGAAGAAGACTTTAGTGACAACCATGGGGGGATAACAGGGCTGGAATGTAGCCTCCCCCAACAAACCACCAGAAAACAGGACAAAACCTGGGAGACAGCCGTTTTCAGGTAGTGGACTCCGGGAAGCCTGGGCTGCAGTCTCAGATGGAGTGAAACAAAGGGGGTGAGCCCTCAGTTCTCGTGGTTTTCTGACTGAAGTGATCCCCAGACGTCTGCGAAAGCAACCAGCTAGCGGTCAGTGGTCTCCGAGTTGAGGGGACAAAGCTTAGAATTTAGAAGGCTTAAGTAACTAAAATCTGTGGGGTGTGCTGGAGAGAAAAATGCACAGAGAAGACTCTAGACACGTGTATAGAAGTCCTCATCAGCCTTTGGAGAATGGTTAGTTTGCACACCTGTGGCTGGGACGCACGAGGGCAGAAAACAGAACTCTGGGGGAGAGCAGTCGCTGGGGTGCGGGCGTCCAGTCGATTCCTGGGGCCACGCAAAGTGGGGAGGTGTTAGAGCTGCCACAGAGCAAGCGGAGGCTGTGCAGAACACAGAGAGCGTGGCACCCCTTCACAGAGAGGCTCAGCGCCCTCAGAGCAGCATCCTGAGGCGAGGAGGAGGAGACGGCAGGAGCGACTCCATCTTCTAGAGATGAAAAAGGCAGTGGCTGAAATGAGAATTTCACAGGGTGGGATTAGCAGTCGGTTAGACACTGTAGAAGAAGAGGTCATGTGAAGACATGGAAACGGAACATTCCAAAATTAACTGTGGAAGGAAAAAAGGCTGGAAAAGGAAAAATGAAGAGCCTCTGAACTGTGGGGCAGGACCAGGCAGTGCAGTATCACGTATAGTTGAAGTCTCAAAAGGGAAAGAGGGAAGAGAGTTGGGGCAAGTGTGAAGGTAAAAGATACTTTGAGGAAATGATGACGCAGAAGTGCTTTCGAAAATTAACGTGAAATAAAGGCTTTCTCTTTCAAGCGCACGTTGAGGGACCCACACTTACATGGTCAGTTATTTTTGTAAGTGTTTTTGGTCAGTTGGACGTTGACAGAGATGCCAAGATGATTCTGTGTTTGAAAGGGTGGTCTTTTCAATAAAAGGTGTTGAAACAATGGGCCAGCCATCTGGGAAAACATGACATGTGACTCTTGCCTCACCCAGTGCACAAAAACTAACCTCAGCCGATCATAGAACAAGTCTACAAGCTAAAGCTATGGGACTTCTATAAGAAAACACAGGAGAAAAGTCTTCATAAAAGTTTTTTGGAACAAAGCATAAATAAGACACAGGGAGGGAGAAAATTATAAATGTGCATGTTATATATGTGTGTATATATCTGACACATATATGCACTTGTCAGTAAATAACTTTTTATAAGTGATTGATCTACAATCTTTATTACATTAATATATATACCTTTTCCAGTAAGATTTTTGCTTTCATGTATTCTTGCTATTAATCAGTGCCCTTTCTTTTCAGCTTAAAGAAGCCCCATATATATTTCTTGTAGGGCTGATTTCGTGGTGATGAACTCCTTTAGTTTTTGTTTATCTGGAAAACTCTTGATCTTATCTTCAATTCTGAGCAACCTCGCTGGGTAGAGTATTTTTAGCTGGAATTCTCAGCACTTTGAATATGTCACACCACTACCTCTGACCTGTATGATTTCTACTAGAAAATCTACTATTAGCCTTTTGGGGTTTTCCTTGTCCTTGGGAGGAGGTGAGTTGAGGGTCTTCCTATGATACCATCCTGAGCCCTCCCAGAATGATTTTTTTCAGGCGGCGGGGTGCGTGTCATGCAGAACCTTAGTTCCCCAGCCAAGGGTCTGAGCAGTGCCCTCTGCAAGGGAAGCATGCCCTGACCATTGCCTGCTAGGGGATTCCCCAGTAATGATTGTTTATATGAGAAAAGAAATGGTTGTCTTTTGATTTGCAGACTGTGCATGGGATTTTGGAGAAGAGCAAATTTTGCAAAGATGTGACAGTAAAGTATGATTCAAGACTCGAGAAAGGGTAAGTGTTAATAGCTTATATGTTGTTCTTCTACCATAAAATATGACTACAGCAACTCAGTTTATCCCATGGCTAGAAATCAAATGCCTTCCTGCTTGGGGTGTGAAATTGGCTATTACATGAAGAATCTACCGTGTGGCAATTACTGTTACTTACTGTTGTGCATAGTGTCTTATTTAATCATTAAAATCATAGGCAAGAGGCATCTTAAATTATAAAAGCAAGGCATACCTGTGAGGACTTAGTACAGAAGAGTTTAAAAGTGAAAAGTTCTCTTCCCAGCCTCCGATCCTCCTCAACACTGGCTGTTAGTGGCCTCTTTGGTCTTCTGATTTAATGACTTATGAAAGGTGTCATTTTAATCTTTCTTACTATGGATTCCTGAGAAGGTAGATTTCCCAGGTTTCTTGGCCATTGGTATTTCCTCTGTGACTTGTGCGTTTTGCTAAGGCTTGATTTTTAAGAGCCTAAACAGCTAATGAGCTCTGAAGTCACGTGGATCTGGGTTTGCATCTTTTCAGAGGAGATAGAATAAAGTAAGCTGAAAGTGTGCTGTAAACATGTACTTAATTGTCTGTGTATTGCAAATTCCCCTTGAGGCACTTTTGTCTGTTGGATCATTGCAGAAATATGGGGCCGCAGAAGGCAGGCCGCTGAGCGAGCTGAGGGCCATGGCTAAAGCAGCGGGGGAGGAGTGCCCAGCGTTCACACCACCCGGAGGAGAGACCCTGGACCAGGTAAACAGTCTGGGGGAAAGTGGATGTGTCCACGAGCCGGTCGACATCCGAGTAGCTGAACCCTGATGCTCCATGTGAGCAAGATGTTTCTGAGTTTTAGCTAAGCAATTTGCAAGTTGTTTGATTCACAAAACAACTCTGCACGATACCATTTTTCCCCCCTTTTTAACCTGTCCTGTCTTATCTCATTTATTAATTTGGCATCATTACTGATCATGGATTTGAGGAAATGGGTTATTAGATGGTCTTGTTAAGAACGGGGAGCAGCAGTCTTTCAGTGACAGGGTGGGGGTCCGTGAAGCAGGTGTGTCCTGCTCTGGGGGAGGGCAGCCGATGGACTCAGGCGCAGGGCCGTCACGCCTCCCCCGCCCCCACCCCTCCAGGTGACATCATAGCCCCTGGAGTCTTCTGCTGCTCTGTTGTGTTACGGGTGATCATCTCCCCCGTTATTTTTAATCTTCATAGTTTCCTTGTAAGGACTTTGTATGAGTTTAGCGAGGGACGGCTTTTCATCCTTGCTGTCACTGAACTTCAGGAGTGTTGAATGCAGTTTCCTAGGTGACGCTGTTTCATGACCTTCTGTTTGCTTCAAGTCAGGAGTTAGGCATTGTATCTTACTCACCTTTGCCCCCAAAATGCTCTCATGGTTCCAGAAATATATTGGGCACTTACTTACTAGTGTCAGTGGAAGTACTGATTGAATGAATAGAAACAGAGTTTCATTTGCTTCTGTGGTATTACTGGCTTGCAGAAAAATCAGTTATGTTTATATCCTAAGTGTTATTCGGTCAGGTGTGTGCAACTCTTTTTGACCCTGCCAGGCTCCTCTGTCTAGAATTCTTCAGGCAAGAATACTGGAGTGGGTTGCCATTCCCTTCTTCAGGGGATCTTCCTGACCCAGGGATTTAACCCAGGTCTCCTGCATTTCAGGCACATTCTTTACCATCTGAGCCACCAGGGAAGCCTGTTTGTGTCTTAAGATAGTCATTAATGTCACTTTATTTCATCTTTTTTTTTCTTTCATTGCAGCTGAAAATGCGTGGAAAAGACTTTTTTGAGTTTCTTTGTCAACTGATCCTGAAAGAAGCCAGTCAGAACGAACAGTTTTCCCAGGATTCCCCGAGCAGCTGTCTGGAAAGTTCCCTGGCAGAGATATTTCCTTTAGGGAAAAACTCTGCCTCCACATGTGACTCGGACAGCGGTGCCCCGGGCCTGGCAGCCAGTGTCTTAGTCGTGAGTCACGGCGCCTACATGCGAAGCCTGTTGGATTACTTTCTGACTGACCTCAAGTGCTCGTTCCCAGCGACTCTGAGCAGGTCCGAGCTCACGTCAGTCAGCCCTAACACAGGGATGACTGTCTTCATCCTAAACTTTGAGAAAGGAGGCAAAGGGAAACCAACCGCCCAGTGTGTGTGTGTGAACCTGCAGGGCCACCTGGCCGGGGGGAGCAAAACTCCCTAAATCTGAATCATCTGCATGGAAATCAACAAATGTGAGCCTCTGAGGGAGTGCCTCTTGACTTTACTTCCATCCTCTGCTAATGCAGATTTGGAAACAGTTAAAAAGCTGTCTGTTACAGCAGGTTATAAAACTCGAGTGGAATCAGAGCCATGTGAAACACTAATAGAAAACACTAATAGGAAACCATTGAAGATGGACTTCTTTGGTGCAAGTACAATTGGAATTTTCCATGGTAATTTTACCACCCTGCTCAGAGACCTCGAGGGAACTCAGTATTGTGAACTGAGGCATGAATAACCCTGTTACTATGGTTTGGGTTACTATGTCTTTTTTTTTTTAATGTCTTTCTTTAATGTCTGAAAAATCTTAATTTGTTTTCTTGACTCTTGGTATGATACTGTATTTTTTTTTTCTTTTGCTGTCTTCATCCAGTGCTTGGAAGAGGGAACTTGTAATTTCCACTCCATATTTGTGTGACAGTATGTTATATTCAAAAAGTCCTTAAAGGAAACCTGCTATCTTAGTTTACGTAAAAGCAAACGACACTAAGTCTTTACTATGGAAATCAACTGTTGTGACTGTGGACTCTGGATGTTTTGAGACAATAGATGAATGTGGCTTGTAGTTGCAGAACAGTATAGTGAGGAAGATCCATCATCTATTACAGAATTTTAAAGAGGGAATCAAAGCAGGAGAAACAAAAAGAGCAGACCTTTCATATCTAACCTGTGGGCTGAAGAATTTAGTTTGAACATGGTGCTTAACAAAGCACACAGTTGCTGATTTGCTTCAAAGCAGTGGGGATTTGTTCAAGATGAGGTTTCCTCTCTTTTCCACCAGATGGTGCTAGAGAAAAGGGATTTGGGTTATCATCCCCGACTTCATGGACCTGAGTTTGAGCAAGCTCAGGAAGTTGGTGATGGACAGGGAAGCCTGGCATGCTGCTGTCGTTGGGGTCGCAAAGAATCAGACAGGACTGAGCGACGGAACTGAACTGAAATTCTGTGCAACAGATGGGGGTCCCTCTGAAGTCCTCGTCTCCATGGAGAAAGTGTTTGCCATGCACTTCTTATTGATAGTCATGTTGATGAATGCTGTGAGCCTCAGCTCACAAGAGGGTAAGACTGAGTCTGTCTGTCACTTAAGGCTAAAGCCACACTTAGACGCACCCCAGGTTCAGGGTCATGCAGTCCTCAGTGTGCCTAGTGCCGCCGGTGGTCCTGGAACAGAGGGTGTGGGCATGCACGCAGGAAGCTGATGGCAGACAGACGGCTGGAAAGGAACCAGAAAAGGACAAATGATAAATGCCCACTTCCCCACCCTCCGGAAGCAATAACTAACCCCCTCCTTTTTTTTTTTTTTTTTAAAATAACACACTGAGATGGAAGTAAAGTTCCTCTCAGCAGCCATCACTGCCCTGTTCCCTCCTGGTCTCCACAGAGGTAGCCAGCACCCACCCATCCTTCACATGGCCACCTGGTATCAGGGAATGGAATCATTCTGGCGTTTTACAAATGGACACAGCACCGGTCTATTCTGATTTCTCACTCACTGTGTGTATCTTGGGGCTCTAGACTGGTATGTACAGATCCGGTTACTTCTCTAACCACTGTATTCTGCAGAATAAACACAGTACGTTTTCTTTATTCTCCCATCAGTGGATGTTTTGGCTTATTCACCATTTTCTGAATAGAAACACTGCTTCAGGGAGTGGCCTTGTGCTGTTGGAGAAAGCGTGCATCCCAGGTCTGACAGGAGCAGTATTCTCCAGAACAGCACTTTTTCAGTCTCACTGGAAGTATTTCAAAAGCTCCTGGTCTCCACATCTTTGGCAACGCTTGATTTTGTCTGGTGAAAGTGTGTTAATCTGACGATTGAAGGATATGCCCCTGTGTTAATGAGCTTTTCTGTGACTGCTAGAGTCTGGGCATTTTCGTGTGTGTGCGTCTTGACCATGGGGGTTCCCTCTGGCTTTCTGTTCGGCTGCGTAGCTTTTTCTTAGTGAATTATAGGAGGCCTTGATGTCCTCCAGTTCCTCGTCTCTTGTGTATGCCACCATACACCTTTTTCATATGTGTGTCTTTTTAAATTTTGAGGTCCAATGGATACACCCTGTTTATGATTTGGGGGAGTTGGGGGTGTCTTTAAGAAGCTTTTCCTACCATGAGGTCATATCCTAATCTCCTTTTTGTTACAGTGTTAAGGAGTTTTCTGAATGTTTCCTCTCTAAATCATCTGGAATTTGTTTTTGAATACTGTAAAGTCAGAATTCAGTTTTAGATTTTTTTTTCCCATGTGGTGATTGGTTACCAAGTCTTCCTTTTCCCAATTGGTTCTTGATTCTCAGTCAGACCCCCATGCACCCACATTTGCTAGAGGGAGTGGACTTTGCCCCATTTTAGGGACCTCTGGGTTCCTGTGTGGGCTTCCTAGGTGGTTCAGCTGTAAAGAATCCACCTGCAATGCAGGAGACTTGAGTTCAGTCCCTGGGTTGGCAAGATCCCCTGGCAAAGGAAATGGCAACCTAGTAAAGCGCTCGAGTATACTAGCCTGGGAAATCCCATGGACAGAGGAGCCTGGAGGGCTACAGTCCATGAGGTCGCAAACAGTTGGACGTGACTTAGCTACTAAACAACAACAACTTTGTTCCCATAGGACTGTCGTTCTCAGTCACTGCAGCTTCACAGCCAGGTACCCTACCCTGCACGGTGAGCACCTCTGTTCTGTACACATGTTGGAATCAGTTCATTAATTTCCAGAAAAATCCTGTTGCAGTTATACTGGAATCGCATGCCTGTGTTCAATTAGTCATTCGGTAAATATATTTTGAGCATGGCACGTACATGCCAGGCTGTTACAAGAACTAATAGAGCTGTTCTAAGAACTGCGGATATATGGCAATGAACAGAAAAGATAGACTGTCCTTGTGGAAGCTGTGCTCTGTCCGGGAAGATGAATACAGGACCTGTCAGTGGGCTCTTTGCAGTGGGGGGAAATGAGGCTGGAAGACCCAAGTGGGGCGTGCTGCTTTATTTGAGGGATGCCAGGAGGGCTCTGGAGCAGAAGGTGGGATCCAAAGACTGAAACCAAGAGTGAACTCGACTCGTCTGTGGGAGGAGACGAGCAACCCAGATGGAGATGGGGGGCACAGGGACGGAGGGGGAGGGGTCAAGCTCTGGGTGGGACCCACGCTGGTGTGGGGGTGTGGGTACTGGGAAGTCTGGGTGGGTGACAGAAGAGGGCAGAAAGCAGAAGAGGTGAGGGAGGGAGGCCTGCCTTTGTGGCTGTTGCAGGGCTGGGGCTCATCTGTTGATGGGTTAATGTCTGGTGGGGCCGGGCAGCAACGGGGAAGATCCGTGGCCAGTAGACCTGCATTCAGCTTCTAGTAGCTTTGTGGCTGAGTCTCTGTGTGTCCTCGAGCTATTTCCTCATATTAAATGGAGAATAATCATAATAAAGTGTGTGTGTGTTTTGGTAACCTTTTGCTTTTGATATGTCATACCTACAGAAAAGTGGCAAGAATAGTACAAGAAACTCCTCATGTTAATCTCTTTACCCAGATTCACCACTCGCTTATATTTTGAGCCATTTATTTTGTCCTGCAGGCTCGTGTGTATGTTTTTCCCCTGAAACACTGGAGAGCAATCTGGAGATCCCATGTACTTTCCCCTGAAAAATTTCAGTGTGTTGAAATGAAAGTGTTAGTCATTCAGTCATGTCCGACTCTGCCACTGCATGGACTCCAGCCCATCAGGCTGCTCTGTCCATGGGATTCTCCAGGCAAGAATACTGGAGTGGGTTGTCATTTCCTCTTTCAGGGGGTCTTCCTGACCCAGGGACCAAACCCAGGTCTCCTGTGTCTCCTGTTTCGCAGGTGGATTCTTTACCCACTGTTGCTGCTGCTGCTGCTAAGCCACTTCAGTCATGTCCGACTCTGTGCGACCCCAGAGACGGCAGCCCACCAGGCTCCTCTGTCCCTGGGATTCTCCAGGCAAGAACACTGGAGTGGGTTGCCATTTCCTTCTCCAATGCATGAAAGTGAAAAGTGAAAGTGAAGTCACTCAGTCGTGTCTTGACTCCTAGCGACCACATGGACTGCAGCCTACCAGGCTCCTCCATCCATGGAATTTTCCAGGCAAGAGTACTGGAGTGGGGTGCCATCGCCTTCTCCCTTTACCCACTGAGCCATCCCCAAATCACAGTTTGACTGTGAATACCTTTGTTGTAATTTTTCTTCAGGTTTGATGAACTTCTTGTATCAGTGCATTCATTTTTCATCAATTTTTGGGAAATTTCAGCCATTGTATCTGCAAATAATATTCCTCAACTTTTTCTGTTCCTTTCCTGGAACTCCACTTAACACATATTTTGGAGTTTGATACTGTCACACAAATCACTGAGACACCGGTCATGATTTTTTTTAAATGTATTTTTTCTTTCTTCAGATTAGAGAATGTGTTGACTTTATTATCTTCAATGGCTCCGTCATCTTCCATCTGCTGTTAAACCTGCTTAATACATTTATTATTTCAGATATTATATCTTTCAATTCTTGATTTCTACTTGGTTCTTTATTATTTCTTTGGTCTGTTTATTCCTTAGTACCATTCTTTCCTTTTAAATC
>SJYC01065610.1:0-29729 GCA_006408675.1 Madoqua kirkii | reverse complement strand
CCGTCATTTCCATCTGCTGTTAAACCTGCTTAATACATTTATTATTTCAGATATTATATCTTTCAATTCTTGATTTCTACTTGGTTCTTTATTATTTCTTTGGTCTGTTTATTCCTTAGTACCATTCTTTCCTTTTAAATCCTTAAATATATTTATCATAACTGCTTCAAAGTTCCTGTCACTGGTTCCAGGATCTGGCTTGTCTGATGGCTGGTCTCTGGTGAACACATTTTCTCGGGACTGTGGGCCATTTCCCCTTATTTCATCCAGAGCCTGGAATGTGTCATCTTCCTTCAGAGGGTTACTGGGATCTTGTGTCTGTGGGTATTTTTCAAATAGAAAATTTTCTCTCTTTGAAGGAAACAATAAGCTAGAATGATCAGAAATATAATCATGATTAAAATTGTTTCTTTGTTTTCCAGAATTCTGTCTGAATTAGTCAAAATGACTGAATTCCTTTGTGTATAGGAAAACCCGGAATATTTTAAAGTTCTGACTTTTTTTCAATTTTGCTTTCTCTACATTTTCCCAGTGCTCCTCTACCATAAATAATTCCTTTTATTCTCATATTTTGATATGATTTTATGTACACATACAAAAAAACCACTCAGAGAAGCTGAGATAAATTTTATTTCTTTTTAACAGAAGAAAAGGGTAGGGTTGCATTTTTATAAATATCTATAAATATAGAGCGAGAGGCAAAAATCTTCCAAATAAATAAATAAATATTGCCATGTGCTAAGGGACAAAAGACTGTGGGGCTCCCTTAGCTCTGCCAAAGAGAAAACCCCAAAGAACCAGTTTTCTGCCAAAGTCCTTTCCATGGAGTTCTCTAGTAGCTCTTATACAGTATAATAGTATCTCCGATGGGAAATGAAGACTATAGAGGAAAGAGTTGCCATGTACTGTTATATAGTGTCATACACAGTCTGAGTGTTTCAAAATAGGAACCGCTCCTTCAGCCTAAAACCATCAGGTGAGGACGGCGGATCAGTTTCTAAGATTGGGTGCATGATGAGAAGCGGGGGGCGGCAAGGAGGGTGGTGAGGTGACTGGGAGGAAGCTGCTATTCAGATCTGCCCTGCTTGCCCACATTCTCCTCTTCAGGTGGCCATTGAAACAGAGGTAGGAACGGGGCCCCTGAGGATGCCTAAGTCATCAGTCCCCTGCCTGGTGCTCCGTCGTCTGTGAGAGTCGGTATTCCTCGAGGTGCCGCTGGGGCTTCTGGGACTGAAAGCTGTCTTTGGTGCCCCCAGAACTTCCAAGTGGAGTAACACCCAGACATGCCAGCCTAGGAGAGTGTTAGCTAAGCCTCTGGCCATGGCTGCAGGGCAGGTAGGGTCGGGGTGAAGAGCTGACAGTGCTGGCTTTTTCTAACTCCTGCACTGGGGTCCCCAGTCCTGCATTTCTTTCCCCAGGATCCTCAATGCCACTTCGTGAAAGGGCACAGTTGCCACAATGACCCCAAATCCTATAGCAGTGTTCTCGAGGCCTCCCTGCAACAGTTGTGTAGTTGGGATTGCCACTCAACCTGGAAGCAGACTTAGTTAAACGCCTCTAAGGAGAGTTTGAATTTTTTCCCCCTTGGAAAAACAAATCCTAGCAGTGTAGATTCTCTGAGCCAAGACTGGATCCCCTCAGGCTCAATTCACTCAAGCCAGAGGCGGCCCAAGAGGCAGAGCTGTGCCAGGCCGCAGGGGTCACTCTGGGCCCCAGGCTCTGGCTGCAGAGAGGGAGAGGGCAGGGCAGGGGGACCGCCCAGTAGGGAGGGGATGTTTCCACCTTGATCCCTTGCCTCCCATCTCTGAGCAGTCTTGGCTAAGTTTTGACCAGCCTACTGCTAATCTTGTGGACCGGCTTTTCCAGAGATGCTTAAGGATGTTTGCCAGTAGGACTGCCCAGTCGATCTGTTAATGTCTTCTCAGGTCAAGATCAAGCAGGGTCCAGGCAGATGACACAAAGTAATGGGTAGTGGAGAATCTGCTGGCGTAGGTTCTCCCCCTCACCTCCCCGGGTAAGAGGTGGGGGTGTGTGTGTGGGGGGGGATCAACTGCCTAAACCTTTGTTGCTTTTAAAATTTTGTTTGTTTTGGCCTGCAAGGCATCTGGGGTCTCAGTTCCTCCACCAGGGATCGAACCCACATGCCCTGCATTGGCAGGGCTGAATTTTAACCACTGGACCACCAGGGAAGTGTCTAAGCTTTTGTTCTTAACGATTGGACTGATGGAGAGGACAGGAGAGGGAAGAGGAGAGTGGGCGGGGACCTCTTCTCTCCCAGGGGTGCCTGGAGAGGTGGGATGAGAAAGGTGAGGAATTCCATCCCGCAGGCCTCAAAGGGCGATTCCCCCTGGAGCGGGGAGTGCCAGACCTCCCGGGGAGGGAGCCACCAGCCTACTCCACTTCCTCTGCTAGGAGTGGCAGGGGAGCCTGTCCCCCAGGAGACGATGTGGCTTTCCCAAGTCGGGCGCCCTAGGCGAAGCCGGGGAAGGGCCGGCAGCGCTCGGCGCCCACGGAGCCGGCACGCACGTCCAGCCGGTGTCCACGGAGCACCCCGAGCGGGTCGCTGCGGCAGGGCCGGCGTCCTCGGCGCTGGGTAGCTCCTGGGAGCAGGCGGCGGGCACGGGCGTGGCGCGGGCGCGTGGCTTGAGCACGCTGAGCGGGTCCCCGCCGTCGTGCGCGCTGCGCGTGTGGCGCCGGGGCCGCGCGGTGGCGGCGAAGTGCGGCAGCGGGATCTCGTTCCTGCGCGACAGGAACTGCGCGTATGGGGGCGGGTTGGTGCCCGGCAGGAAGGCGCGCTTGGCCCGGCCCAGGCTGACGAGGAAGCGGTGCTGCGGCGAGTGATACACGTCGTAGCCGTTCTCCAGCGTCCGCTGCCGGAACCGGCAGCTCTCCGGGCTGAAGTGATGCTGCAAGCGGGACGGGGAGACCGGGGTGAGCCCGGAGCCTGCGCGGACTGGACGCGACCAGCCGCACCCCAGGGACCCCATCCCTCCCGCCCACTCTGCTAGGGCCGTGCCTTTAAAACCCCTTCGTGCCCTGCTGGGGAAAGGGGATTTCCACTCATTTCCATGCTACCAGGCCCCCAGCGCGGTTCCTCTCGGCCCGTCTGGGGACTCACTGGCCGCGTGTGGCTTCCTAGAGCCACGCTGGTCAAAACCAGCTTTCTGGAGGGAGGCTGACTTCCATGCAGCCTCGTCCTGCCCTGTCACTGCCCTTTAAACCCTTTTTGGGCTCAGCGGCAACTTGGGTCAGACTTTTCACCTGGACAAAGGTGGGCTGAGGTTTGTGGGACCCCACATAAGTGAGGGTGCTCCCAGCGGAGACAGAACATGCAAATACAGGATATGAAGCCCTCACTCAGCCACTCACTGGGGCTGGGTTTTGCCCAGTGACCGCTGGGACCTTTGCAGAGTATGCCATTTAATCCTCAAAGTCCAGGAAAGAAAGTGTTAGGCACTAAGTTGTGTCCGACTCTTTCTGCCACCATGGACTGTAGCCTGCCAGGCTCCTCTGTCCGAGGGATTCTTAAGGCAAGAATACTGGAGTGGGTTACCATTTCCTTCTTCAGGGGATCTTCCCCACCCAGGGTTTGAACCCAGGTCTCCTGCACTGTAGGCAGGTTCTTTACCGACTGAGCCACCAGGGAAGCCCCAGAGTCCAGGAAGTCAGTATTTTAAAGATGAGGACTCTCTATATGCCTGTATGTGGTCAACGGGTATTTTCCTATCTATTTATCTATATTTGTTCAACATATATTTATCTGCTCTGGGTCAGACTCTGTCGGGTGCTGGGACACAGCAAGCAAAACAGAAAGGAATTGCTGTCTTGGAATTTCTGGTGGGAGGAGCTCCGGAGCTCCGCCTTCCTGCTCCTGTTCTAAGGCCTGATGTTTGGAACTTCGTTGCTCCTGCTCTCCAGCACAGAGCAGCTCTCACAGCGGGGACAGAGAGAATTCCTTACAGACCTTGAATTGGGGGAAGCCCACAGGGCATATGATCCACATCCCCACCCTTGACTTCTTCCAGGTCAGGAAACTGAAGTTAATGGATATAGGGGACTTGCCCAAGGTCCAGACATCTAGGAACAACATCATGAGATGCCAGTGGCTTCTCACTCTTTCTTTCTAACTGACTTTACAATATGAACGGATGTGACGTGAGGACCGGGCTGCAGACAAGGCGCTGTGCCAGGTACAAAAATGGGGACCAAGTGGGGCAGGTCAGATTAGAAGCTGAGAGTCCAGGAACCCTAGAGCTGGACATCCTGGGTTCAGACCCCAGTTGAATAAACCAGAGCATCTGATACTTAGATGGGTAAAAGTCCTCAGTGAAAAGATCACCAAGATACACTGCAAGTGAAAATCTTTAAGCTATAAGGTTCTATGTTTTGCCAGAACTGTGAGATAAGTATTTGCAAATAATAACCCAGTACAAAAAGAAACTCACGGATCCAAAAATGTTGCCTGTGAAGTCCATGCAGAGGTACCGCCTGCTCATCACACTGTTATCACCACGAAGCCCGCATCCTCAGATCTGATCATCAGGGCACCTGTGGGGAAAACCATTCAGGTCCAAACCTGGCTTCACATGTGGTCCCCACCTCCAAGAAGCCTGCCTTGATTGATCTGAAGGGGGCAGGGTGAGGACTTCACAGAACTCCTCACAGTTGTCCTTGTTCAGCCTCTTTCTTCAGACTCCCACTTCCCCATACCCCTCCCCTCTGCCCTGCCTCCTGTTTCTCCCCCTGCCTGTCAGGAGCACCCCAAGCTCCCAGCATTCTTCTCCCCATGCCAACACGTTTCTGTCTCCCTGGACTCTGTTGTCCCTTTTCGGGGGACATACTTTTCTGTAAGGGGACAAACTTATACTAGTAACTCATGCTAGTGTGAGTTTGGCTCATACTTTTATTATTTTTTGACAGTGTGGATCTTAGTTCCCTGTCCAGGGATCGAACCTGTGTCCCCCCTCCCCTTCACATTGGAAGTGCAGAATCTTAACCATTGGACCACCAGGGAAGTCCTTGGCTCATGCTGCTTAAGGTTTGCCATAGTGGTCACGTTCTCCCCAGCTTCTGTGATTTTGAAATCTTTGCCCAGATGTCTTTCAGAATCCACATTGTACTTGGCGCCTGATCCTCCACTGAGATAGCTGTGCCGAGCCGGCGATGCAGCAGTCAGCACCCTTTCTGTATCAAAAACTGCATTTGAGTGAATCTTCTCCTCTCCTTTCTGTGTATCCAGGTCACTCATGCTCCAAGGTCAGGCTCATGTGTCACCGTTTTATGGAGACTTTTCTAATCTCCCTCATCTGCATGGACTGTTCTTTCTTCTCAGCCCCTCCAAAAATGGCTCACCCCAGCACAGCATGTACTGCATCACCTGTGTTAATAAGTTTATGCCTCTCTAGTGTGCAGAAACAGGTGGTTTAGCTTTCCATGGTGAATGGATGCAGGGAATTACTTCTTGCTTCTTCATCACTATTCTTTTTCCTTTTCTCACTTGCAGGTGCTCCTCCTCCCCAGGGGAAGGCTCTCTCAAAACCTAGCCCTGGGGCTTCCCTGGGGGTCCAGTGGTTGGGAATCCACCTGCCAATGCAGGGGACACGGGTTCGATCCCTGGTTCAGGAGATTCCACCTGCTGCGGGGCAGCTAAGCCTGGCCCCGCACGCTCTAGAGCCCGTATTCCTGAGCAAGAGATGCCACTGCAATGAGAAGCCCTTGCCCTGCAATGAAGAGTGTCCCCACTCCCTGCAACTAGAGAAAGTCACACGCGGCAGTGAAGACCCAGCACAGCTGAAAATAACAATTGAATAACCCCCTATCCCTGGACAAAAGCCTGACAGCCATTCATACTACTTACACCTTGAGTAAGTGACAGCAGCTTTAAGTGTGACCCTCCACTCCTTTGCCCACCCCCGTGGAGACTTGCAGTTTTAAGAAGTACCAGTGACTTTAAATAAAGTCTGAAGTTTCTGTTTTGTAGCAAGGGTACAATTAGACCATAAAAGTTGTGATGCAATTGATAATTGAGAAAAACTTCCTCCCCAAATGCTGTTTAATTTCCTGACATTTTCTACTAGGATCATTTTTTAAAGTCTCAGGGTCTCTTCCCTTAGCCGACCAGAGAATTGTTACCCAAATGTCTCATTTGGCCTCAGAGTCCCCTGGGAGGTAGTTCAGGCAGGGGTCTTCTAGAAAGGTAGCCTGGAGAGCTGTGGATCCCGGGCATGTGTGCCCAGTAAGTGGTGGCGCCTTGTGGGTGAGTTGCACCCTAGATCTACCCCACGTGGGCTCCACACAGAGCCCTCCAAGGATAGCGGCAGGCAGTGCTCAGACCCTAGGTGAGCTCAGAGCAGTCAGAATGATGACAGGCAGAGGCCGTGAGGCTGAGAGCAAGCTCAGAAAGTAAGCCCAAGGGGAGCGGCCGTTGGTTTCCAAGTGTGGCTAAGGACTGGCCTTGACAGAAGCTTCTGGAAGTGGGGTGGGTTATGGGAGGTGCAGAGGATATGGAATCCTGCATAGTGGCGTCTGTCGGGGTGTCTCAGATCTACAGTTACTGTCGAGGGAAGACCTGAAACATAAGGAACAAGAATCTGTTTCAAGCCTGATGATTTTTTAATCTAGCTGGAAAAAAAAAATTACACTTCATAACTGTTTTTGACAGATTGTACTCTGAGTACTTGATATATTTTAATTTCTCAAAATATGGAACGTGCCTACTTGTCCAGTGGTTAAGACTCTGTTTCCAATGCAGGGGGGTTCAGGTCAATTCCTGGTTGGAAAACTTAGATCCCACATGCCTTGGGCACTAAAACTAAAGAAATAAAAAAGAATTTAAAAAAACCCCAGCTGCTATGTTGTTAATGTCACCACTATTAATGTTTGAAGTAGCAACCTCCCAGTTTAAATGATGAGGAACCTATGGCAGTATTCAAACTCCGGTCCATGACCCTCTGCCCAAAGCCCAGGAGCTCATCTCCAACTGAGGTTATGACAAGCCTCAGAAGACACAATCAGGGGCCAAAATCCAGGCCATGGCTATGAGGCTTTCAGGTTGTGGTGTCCTGGAGGGGGTCAGGGGAGAGGTTCTGAGCCAGCAGCCCGGAACCCAGACACTAGATTCTGTTCCCTGTTACGCCTCTTACTAATGTTGCAGCCTCAGCAAGTCATCACTCTCGTCTCACAGCTGTGCTGCCCACTCCCCAGGGCTGCGGCAGGATCAAAAGAGATGATGCTGTTAAAGTGCCTTGAAAATGTTTAGCAGATGGAAGGCTCCGTGGAGCGTGGCTGGCTTGCCCTTGACGACAAGCCATCCCTTGCGCTGTCGCTGGCGGACGCCTGCGTCCCTCTGGGTGGTGTGTGTGATGTCCAGGGCCACTGCGGACAGAAGGCAGCCTGCAGAGGGGCAAGGGGCCGCTGCTGGAGGGTGCGAAGGCTCGAACCAAATCCACGGGAGCCGATGCAGCAGTCTAGCAAAGGCAAGAGCTGCTTTCTCTCCCTGGTGCAGGGGCCCAGGGCAGGTCTGCACAGACCCATGGGCAGAATTTGGCAGAAAGAAGGCATCAACCAACCCCTGGCTGCTGGGGCCGTATCTGTTGGAACCTGGCAGGTGTGAAGGACATTTCCTTTCATGATGCCGTGTCTGTGTACCTGACCCCAGAATGCTGGAGTCCAGCTCCAGCAGCCAGGAATTCAACCTGAAGGGATAGGCGGTGTCGGCGAGGGAACCTGAGGCAGCCTCTCAGTTTTCTTGGACTGCCTGTTTATTTCAAGCTTATGATTCTCTTTTATACTTTTACAAAAGGGAGCCATGTTAGGGATTACTGACCCCAGGAGAAGCATGGGACCCTATCCAGGAGTTCTTTAGGTAACTTACCAAATGTGACCACAAGCCAGTTATCTGTGTTCTTGAATCTCTGTTTTCTCATTTGGAGCATAATCATTTACCCCCCCATTTGGTCGACTTTGGGATGTAAGGAAATAATATTTTTATCCACTATAAACACACTTTCTAAATACCAGTGATTGTTACTATGACCATTTGCTTCAACCTCTGCTGTAAAGGTAGAAAATTTTCCCCTCTATTCTTGTCTCATGGCCAGTAAGTGATAAATAAGATGATGGCTGTAAACAGCTTTGTGTTGTGTGTTAGTTGCTCAGTCATGTCCAACTCTTTGCCACCCCATGGGGTGTAGACCTCCAGGCTCCTCTGTCCATGAGATTCTCCAGGCAAGAATACAGGAGTGGGCTGCTATTTCCTTCTCCAAAACAGCTTTGGGGTCCCCGAAAGAAAGATATTATTTTGAAAGATTAAAAAGCCCAAGGATGGTTCAGCATCATGTAAAGAAAGTGACACTGGGGAAGGTGAAGGAAGTAAAAAGTTTAGGATCTCGAGAGAAATATTAACTGGGAGTAATAAGCATCTCGTTGCTACTCTTGCCACATAGTGGGGCTCACGGGGTTCAAGAGGGTGACACTGTTTACAGTAGGGAGGAGATACAGGCTTCAGAGAGGTTCCCTATTAACAGCTATGAGTCCTGAGGGTCTAGCATCTTGTCGCAGATAATTTAATGATGATCAACAAACCAAAGATGGGCTGAACACTCCACAATTAATCAAAATTCCTCACTTATAAAAGTTAAAAAAAAGAATTTAGTAAAGCACATTAATCAAGTGAACTGTATTTTACTGGAAATGCATAATTAATTAGGGGGGTTAATTAACCCATAATTAATTAGAGGTTTTCCATCAATGTAAAACCATCATTGGTTTTACAAAAATTCCAGCATTGCTTGGTGGGAGGTCATTACAAATTCTTCTTCAGCCTGTTACTTAGTTGTGCTAGCTAGTTACATGTATTGGTGTTTCTTCTTTCCCTTTTGGGGTAAATTTTTATCTTAGCCTACCATCTCTCTCCCTCTCTAATTTATTTCTTTTTCTATATGTATATAATGCTCCTGATAACTGATCTGAATAATATAGAAGTTTATACAAACTAGAAGTGTCTCCCTCCCACCCCTAATTCCGTCCCTTCCTAGGTTTCTTAATTGCCAAAGACACAGGCTTAGCTAGGGTTTATATATGACAAAACAAAAGCACATTTCTGAAAAAAAAAAAAAATCTGAAATCAGTTCATTTTACTTTGCTTCCTCTCAGTGATTTTAATTCATCCCATTGAGGGCTCTGTGCCTTTTGGGGGCCTGAGGTCAGAGGCTACAAAAGGGAAAGTTCTCTGATTCATTCTGCAAATTCAGTAGGCTAAGCCCCGCCCCCTTCTGGCACCACTCACAGCCCTCCCCCATCCCCACCAGGATGCATCTTTGGGGGCTTTCTTTCATCAAAGGAAGATAAGTTTTAGAAGCAGTCTCTAATTGTCTGCAGCCCTTTCCATCTAGGGGAACTACAGTAATGTACTGTAATCAGTCTACTATCCTGCACTGAAAATCATCTCTCATCTTGAAGGAAGGGTGACCCTCCACGAGAGATTCAAAACCATGTTTGCTAATAGTCTCTTCACAGCAGGAAGACATGAAGGGTTGGAAGCCTGGAGGTGCTTGAAGGGCTGGGTCTTCTTTTGAAGTCACCTTAGCTTTGGGGAATGTTGGACACATTGCAGATGCTGCTAAGTATCCATTGAGTAAAACACGTGCTCTGTTGGCGGCAACAGCTGTATCCCAATTCAATTCAGATTTTTGCCATGTGGCTCAAACTTGGCTTCCAAGATGCTGACACCTGAATCCTACCATATTCCTCTGAGTTCTGGAAACCATTTGGTATTTGGGGAGACGTTCTTCCTGTCTCCTGTCACCATCTGCTGAGATTTGATTAGGTCTGAACTCTTGGCTTTGCTTGTTCATCTGTCTTGCTACCACGTTTAAGGCCCTTTGATTCTTAGCAGAATGCATGTCTTGCGTATACCAAGGTCATCGCTAAACTACTGAATCATTCCGTGCAGCAATAAAGGGCAAGTCATTCCTACAACACATTTTTAAAAATTAAATAGAGATTGTGATTACTCTTTCACTGCCCTGATTGAATTTTGAATCAGTTGGCATTTTTCTATATCCTTAGAGTAATTTTTACTAATCCTCATAAAAGAGAAGACCATGTCTTTTTAAACATCCATCCTCTTCCCACCCTGTTTTCTCTTCTGGGGACATCGGAAGCACAGCTAGTTGGCTGACTATTGTATTCTGTGGTCCAATTTTCTGCAAACCTGATCTTTAAAAGCATTCTGATTGTCTTGTTTTCAGTGAGTTTCCAAGCAGCTCCATTTGCTACTAGGTAGACCTTTTAGCTCCACAGAGAAGACTCACTGGCTCATAGCAGCCTGGGTACCACTGAAGCCGTCAGGAGGGTTGATGGATAGATGAGTGCATGGATGGGTGTGTGGATTCACTGGGTCAGACTCATCAAGACAGTGAATGCTGTCTAGTCTAGTCTTTGATACATTTTTCCTGAGAACTCTTACAAGGCCAGAATACTAGAAGCCTGGAGTTGGAACCTGGATTCATCTATCCCAAGCCTTGGTCTGGTATGAGAATCCTCTTTAAAACCTCCAAGGCTAACCCAGTCCAAAGTTCATGAGCATAACTCAGCGTCTACTGACTGGTCCGGCTTCTCTTCCTCCCAGCCTCCTTGTCTATCATTTGTACATTTTAATGACTCTTTGGACAGGGCAAAGGGGAAGAGGTTGCTCTTTGTGGGAAGACAGATTTTAGTTCAGGTGGAAATTATTCCTGTTGGGAGAAACCAGTAAACACTAACCTGGGGAGGTGACAGAATATTCTCCCGAGGTCTAAAGAGACACACACACACACACACACACACACACACACACACATTGGACAAGGGTCTAGGAGGCTGCACTCGCCCTCTGGCCCAGCTAAGGCCTCCCCAGGCCCCTGCAGGTGGATGCTCAGAGCATCCCCTTCCCCGGCGTGGGCGGAGCCCCACTCACTGTAGACGGTCTGCTGCGGGGAGCCATCCACGTGCCCGTCTCCATGGATCTGCAGGTGGTAGCTGTTCCTGGCCGTGGCTGTGTACAGGTGGGTGAGGCCGCCCCAGCTGGAGCCCAGCAGCGGGGAGCTGTTGGGATAGGCTTGTACCACGCAGCTCAGGGTGCAGACCCAGAGCCCCAGGCGGGCCCCCAGCATCGCAGCTCTCTGAGTGATTGGTGCTGAGTCTGAAACCCGACCCTGCCTCCCGGACTCTGCCAGCCTCTTTCTCCTCTTCTTTGCTGGTTTCTGGCCCGAGGCTCCTCAGCTGCATTCCCTCCTTTTTTCCCCTCGGACTTTTAAAGGGTAGCAGTGTGACATCAAACAGGAAAAACTCCACCGTCCACATCCTCTGTGTTGTAATCAGCCCATCTGAAGAGAATACAGGGATCTCTGAGGCTCACGGAAGGCACGTCGGTTCCAGACACGCACACACACACACATAAACACACACACCCCTCAATTTCAAGCCAACGCTCCCAAAAGTGAATGATGTGTGGGCAAAAGTTATCTACGACTCTGGGCTGTCTGCTGACCTGCCCCACTTCCACCAGGAAATGTGAAGGCAGCCAGCAGTTCTGAAAAAATCCAGCTTCAGCCATGCAGTCGACAGACGCCTGTGCAATTAATCTCCCATCAAGTCCACTCATTTTGTTTCTCTCCCAAATAAGTGTTTTGAATTCCAATCAGGAGCTGTGCATCCAGAACGTTCTCTGTGCACAGTGCTAGGTTGGTGTCTGGAAGGATGCAGAAGTAACCCAGGTCAGCATCAGGCCGTGGCATCCTCCAAGACTCCATCCTCATGAAGATTTGGGAGCCAGAGACTGAGGCACCCAAAGCCAAAGTTGCTGCCTTGGGAAGGATTCGAGATGGGAAGGAAGGATAAAGACCCAAAGTCACTGCTCCTTTATGAAATGCTAAGGTTCGATTGCTTGGTTTCCCTGATGTGGACTGCCCAGGTTACTCCACCAGTATAGTGGTCTCCCCGGCAGCATGGAGTTGAATTCAGAGAGCTTGTGAAGATGGGACGTCTCCTGGCTATGCCCAGGGAGCAGCACCCAGGAGGGTCCCTGGAGCAGAGCTGCAGGCCAGGGGCCCCCACAGTTAGTCCTTAGGGGGCCTGGGTCCTGGGACTGGATATGTCCTCTGATTGGAGGAGAGCGATGCGATGCCTGCCCCAGGAGCCCTCAGCTAACACAGGAGGCAGAGAAGAGTCAGGAACTATTGCACAAGGCATCACGGGGTGCGAGGTCACACAGATGCAGGCACAGAAATCTGGTGTTTGTTATTCTGCACGTATACATGTTTTCATAGCTTATAAAAGCATTTTTCATGTGTATCTGCTCATTTGCTCTCACGGCCACCCTGTGAGGTAGACACACCAGGCATTAACAATATTTTAATTTTTTGCATGAAGAAAGGGAGCTCTTGGGGTTTATATGTCTGGAGTCACAAAGCAGATGAGCAGGAGAGCAAGGACAGCGTCTTAGTTTCCCCAGGCTGCTGGCCCCATAATAATCCTGGTGACACGTGGTGCTTACGGAGAGCTTACTAAGCGCTTTACATGTAACTCATTTATTCTTCATAGTAACGGAGGAGGAACTGTTACCTCCTCTGTGTAGATGAGGAGGCTGGTGAAGACAGTTTAAATAACATGCAGCTTATACCGGGAGTAGTCAGGTTTGAAGCTGCGTGTCCTGAGCCCACCGTAGGTTGGGGCTGAAGTCACGAGAGCAGGAAAGGAAGGACCAGAAGCAGAGGTGCACAGTGCTCCTCACCTGGACTCAGGATGTGTCTCTAAGACACAGGGTGCTGACGCCCCAGGTGAGAGAGAAGATTTAGGACAGTTTAGTGCTATATGCGGGGCTTCCCTGGTGGCTCAGCTGGTAAAGAATCCTCCTGCCAATGCAGGAGACCTGAGTTCCATCCCTGGGTCGGGAAGATGCCCTGGAGGAGGAAAGGGCAACCCACTCCAATATTCTTGCTGGGAAATCCATGGACAGAGGAGCCTGGCGGGCTACAGCCCGTGGGGTCACAAAGAGTCAGACACGACTGAGCGACTAAACCACCACAACGGATGCTATGTGTCAGACAGCCTTCTTTAGGAAGAGTCACAGAATGGTTCATACCAAGAACCCCATGCCTCAGTGAACTGGAGAAACAGCTTTGAGGATTGAAGGGCAGGTCACTCAGGAGCATCTGATGGTGAGTAGCACTGTGAAGCCGGCCGCAGGTACTGAGAGTCTTCCCTGTGCCAGAGCGGGCAGAGGAGGAGTCACAGAATGCAATGCAGACTTATCTTCAAGGGACCCACGCCGTGATCCTGTGATTTGTTCCCTACAAGTTGCCTCCTGAGAGGGACTGGATGGCCAGGGTGGGTGGGGCTTAGCAGGGCATCTGGCGGAGGGACAGATCTCTGGGTGGACCCAGTGGTCCAAGGAGGACGTGAGGGCAAGAGAGGCTTGAGGGAGACTCACAGGGTGGATGGGGAGGGTTGTCTCAGCCCCCACCAAGGCACGGTGGGACGCAGGGCAGGTGTCTTGGGAGGACGATGTGGGCATTGGCTCCAGTCCCAGTCTGGTTGGAAGGCAAACCTCCCTGGCCCCTTCCCTTGTGGGGAGGTGGTCTCAGGGTGGGTCAGGGTTTTCTCTGCTTTGTGGGACTGTGAAGCTCCTATCTGCAGAAGAAGGTCTTTGCTCCCTACCTGTACGTCTTCACGGTATATCATTTCAACAGTGGCTTCCCCCACCATCTTGCTCATCCAATCCCTGGAGTCAGGAAAATCAATGCCTAAGCCTCCAGGAGGGATGGCCTTCCTGAAAGCGACATCCTGTGTGTTCTGCTGACAATTAAAACGCGTTTCCTAATATCCAATCAGATTCTCTCTTTCCCAATGCATCCACTCAGTCCTCACATAAGTGTTTATAGGAAGCCTATCTCACAGCCAGTGCTTTGTAGGAAGCCTTCAGGGAAGCCTAAGAATGAGAAAGGACAGTCCTGCTCTTCAGGAGCTGATGACAGGCTGGGCAGGAGACGGCTAGCTTCTGTCTGGCTCTTCCCAACCTACAATCTGCGTCTACACCCAGCATCCCATCTGATGCTCTGACAGTCCAGTGAGACAGGTATCAGGTCACTGCAAGAACTTCACATCTCAAATCTACAACGAAGAACCATCTCACACTGGTCAGAAGAGCCATCATGCAAAAATCTACAAGTAATAAATTCTGGAGAAAAATGAACTCCCCCCTACACTGTTAGTGGGGATATAAATTGGTGCAGCCATTATGGAGAGCAGTATGGAAGTTGCTCAAAAAACTAAAAATAAAATTGCCATATGGTCTAGCAATCCCACTCCTATGCATATATGTGCAGAAAACTATAAGTTGGAAAGATACATGAACCCTATGTTCATAGCAACACTGTTTACAATAGTCAAGACATGGGAGCAACTTAAATGTCCATCAACAGATGAATGGATAAAGAAGATGCAGAATGTATATGTACAATGGAATATTACTCAGTCATAAAAAGAATGAAATAATGCAGCAACATGGATGGACCTGGAGATTATCACACTTAGTGAAGTGAATCGGACAAAGACAAATATCACACGATATCACTTCTATGTGGGATCTCACATATGGCACAAATGGACTTATTTACAAAACAGAAACAGACCCACAGACACAGAGAACAGACTTGTGGGTGCCAAGGTGGAGGCAGGTTGGGGAAGGGATGGACGGGGAGTTTGGGATTAACAAGTGCATGTATATGTATATAAACCATGTATATTAACATATATAAGCATATGTGTAACTGAATCACTTTGCTGTACTCCAGAGACTAATGCACATTGTAAATCAACAACAAAATACACTTTTAAAAAAGCTCATCACCTCTCAGTCAAGAATCAGTACCTCCCAAGTCCTCCCAAGGGCCTTTATTTTGGGAAGGTTACCATGACCAAATCTTCCCTGATAGCTCAGTTGGTAAAGAATCTGCCTGCAATGCAGGAGACCCTGATTTGATTCCTAGGTCAGGAAGATTCCCTGGAGAAGGGATAGGCTACCCACTCCAGTTTTCTTGGGCTCCGCTTGTGGCTTAGCTGGTAAAGAATCTGCCTGCAATGCAGGAGACCTGGGTTCGATTCCTGGGTTGGGAAGATCCCTTGCAGGAAAAAGCTACCCGTTCCAGTGTTCTGGCCTGGAGAATTCCATGAACTGTATAGTCCATGAGGTTACAAAGAGTAGGACATGACTGAGGGTTCAATCCCTGGGTTGGGAAGATCCCCCTGGAGAAGGAAACGGCTACTCACTCCAGTATTCTTGCCTAGGAAATCTCATGGACAGAGGAGCCTGGCAAGCTACACACAGTTCATGGGGTTGCAGAAGACTGGAATACAACTTATTGACTAAACCGCTACCACTACAGAGCGTGAAAGCTTTAAAAAAAATAAGAATAGCAATTGTTTGAGTGTGTTTGATGAAAATGATATCTGAGTGCTTGCTCAGCATAGGGGTTTAACGTTTTACAAGAAGGTATACGTCATGCTGGATAGGAATTCTGAAGAGGCTTGCAGGGTGTGTTGTGTGAGGCGGGGCGGAGGGGGGGGCTCTGCTTCTTGGTGACTGAGGGGAAGCTGTCATGAGACTGTGGAAGGAGCGGCTGGGGGTGAGGAAAACCAGGAGAAGGGGATGTCCTAGGAAACAGCACCCCTGGAGGGCAAAGGCTTTAGGGCGGGGCCGGCCCTGCAAGCGTGCAGCCATGCCCTGCACCCTGCCACAGCTGCACCCTGCCGTCTGTGGCCGCTAGCGCTCGGGCACCGTCTAAGACAACGAGAGGACCCGAGCGCTGCGAGGACACCCACAGCCAAGCGCTGGAGCACAAGGGAGCTTTAGGGCTGTGAAACTGTTCTCGGAGAGGCTAATGGTGGACACACAGCCACACAGAATTCACGAGCCAAGGAGCGGACCCTCATGTAAACTCGAGACCTTTTTCGTCATCACATGTCAATATCGCTTCACTGGTTGTGACAATACTCGATGCAAGATGCTGGTAGTAGAGGAGACTCTGTGCTGGGGGAGGCATATGTGAGCTCTCTGCTCAGTTTGGTTGTTAACTTCTGTGTGTGTGCTCAGTCGAGCAGTTGTGTCCGACTCTTTGGGACCCCGTGGACTGTGGCCCACCAGGCTCCTCTGTCCGTGGGATTCTCCAGTCAAGGATACTGGAGTGGGTTGCCATTTCTTCCTCCAG
Source organism: Madoqua kirkii (assembly GCA_006408675.1). Taxonomy (NCBI): domain Eukaryota; kingdom Metazoa; phylum Chordata; class Mammalia; order Artiodactyla; family Bovidae; genus Madoqua; species Madoqua kirkii. The sequence continues at coordinate 13,482 of SJYC01065610.1, read as the reverse complement.
GGGCTGTTTCCGACCCAGGGATCGAATCTGCCTCTCTGACGTCTCCTGCATTGGCAGGCGCATTCTTTACTACTGAGCCATCTGGGAAGCCCACTGTTATAACTGCCCTAAAAAGAGAACGTATATTCCAAAGAATGAGAACAAAACTCAGTTGCCTGAATGGGGGTCGAAATGGGATCGCCACGTGGAACAATTCATTCCAGGGTCAGAGAAATGAGATCTGCCGAAACAGCATCCATCTGCCTGCATTTACTCGTTACCTTTCGTGCCTTGAGATAAGACACATTCAATCTCTCACATGCCCTGTCACATGGAGCAGCTTCCCTGTTGCTGGGCAGACTTGTTTTTTTCTAAATCTGTGCCTGCAAACTGAAACTGCATCCTCCTCTCTGACCTGTACTCCCAGCTGCCTGCTGGGGAGGTGGATATGTGAATGGAATAATCTCTCAAGTCCCTACCGGGTGTCTCAGTCTGGCAGTGTCCCTGGGGGTCAGACCCTGTCATTTTTTCCATTCCCTTCCACAATAACTCACTTTATCACCTGCTACACTTGACCTGGTCAGCTGGGAAGTGCCCACCTGTGGATGAAGACAGAGGGTTTATTGTTCTCTGCTGCTGGCCTCGTTTTTCCCCTCTTGCCTTGCTTATAATGTTCACACTGGATTAGGGATCAACTCAAGCAAGATGGCAACCCACTCCAGTACTCTTGGGGAAGCCTGGTGGGCTGCCATCTATGGGGTTGCACAGAGTTGGACACGACTGAAGTGACTTAGCAGCAGCAGCAGCAGCAGCAAGCAAGAAAGATGCCTTTACTCTATTTTCTTTTATTTCCTCTCCGATCAGTTGGTTTTAAATTACAGATGTTATTTTATTTATCGTACTACTTTTTTAAATTGGAGATTTTTTTTTTAACTTTTGGTGATTAGTCTGTTTAAATGATTTGTTTTTTTTTTTTACCAGTATTCTTGCCTAGGAAATCTCATGGACAGAGGAGCCTGGCAAGCTACACACAGTTCATGGGGTTGCAGAAGACTGGAATACAACTTATTGACTAAACCGCTACCACTACAGAGCGTGAAAGCTTTAAAAAAAATAAGAATAGCAATTGTTTGAGTGTGTTTGATGAAAATGATATCTGAGTGCTTGCTCAGCATAGGGGTTTAACGTTTTACAAGAAGGTATACGTCATGCTGGATAGGAATTCTGAAGAGGCTTGCAGGGTGTGTTGTGTGAGGCGGGGCGGAGGGGGGGGCTCTGCTTCTTGGTGACTGAGGGGAAGCTGTCATGAGACTGTGGAAGGAGCGGCTGGGGGTGAGGAAAACCAGGAGAAGGGGATGTCCTAGGAAACAGCACCCCTGGAGGGCAAAGGCTTTAGGGCGGGGCCGGCCCTGCAAGCGTGCAGCCATGCCCTGCACCCTGCCACAGCTGCACCCTGCCGTCTGTGGCCGCTAGCGCTCGGGCACCGTCTAAGACAACGAGAGGACCCGAGCGCTGCGAGGACACCCACAGCCAAGCGCTGGAGCACAAGGGAGCTTTAGGGCTGTGAAACTGTTCTCGGAGAGGCTAATGGTGGACACACAGCCACACAGAATTCACGAGCCAAGGAGCGGACCCTCATGTAAACTCGAGACCTTTTTTCGTCATCACATGTCAATATCGCTTCACTGGTTGTGACAATACTCGATGCAAGATGCTGGTAGTAGAGGAGACTCTGTGCTGGGGGAGGCATATGTGAGCTCTCTGCTCAGTTTGGTTGTTAACTTCTGTGTGTGTGCTCAGTCGAGCAGTTGTGTCCGACTCTTTGGGACCCCGTGGACTGTGGCCCACCAGGCTCCTCTGTCCGTGGGATTCTCCAGTCAAGGATACTGGAGTGGGTTGCCATTTCTTCCTCCAGGGGCTGTTTCCGACCCAGGGATCGAATCTGCCTCTCTGACGTCTCCTGCATTGGCAGGCGCATTCTTTACTACTGAGCCATCTGGGAAGCCCACTGTTATAACTGCCCTAAAAAGAGAACGTATATTCCAAAGAATGAGAACAAAACTCAGTTGCCTGAATGGGGGTCGAAATGGGATCGCCACGTGGAACAATTCATTCCAGGGTCAGAGAAATGAGATCTGCCGAAACAGCATCCATCTGCCTGCATTTACTCGTTACCTTTCGTGCCTTGAGATAAGACACATTCAATCTCTCACATGCCCTGTCACATGGAGCAGCTTCCCTGTTGCTGGGCAGACTTGTTTTTTTCTAAATCTGTGCCTGCAAACTGAAACTGCATCCTCCTCTCTGACCTGTACTCCCAGCTGCCTGCTGGGGAGGTGGATATGTGAATGGAATAATCTCTCAAGTCCCTACCGGGTGTCTCAGTCTGGCAGTGTCCCTGGGGGTCAGACCCTGTCATTTTTTCCATTCCCTTCCACAATAACTCACTTTATCACCTGCTACACTTGACCTGGTCAGCTGGGAAGTGCCCACCTGTGGATGAAGACAGAGGGTTTATTGTTCTCTGCTGCTGGCCTCGTTTTTCCCCTCTTGCCTTGCTTATAATGTTCACACTGGATTAGGGATCAACTCAAGCAAGATGGCAACCCACTCCAGTACTCTTGGGGAAGCCTGGTGGGCTGCCATCTATGGGGTTGCACAGAGTTGGACACGACTGAAGTGACTTAGCAGCAGCAGCAGCAGCAGCAAGCAAGAAAGATGCCTTTACTCTATTTTCTTTTATTTCCTCTCCGATCAGTTGGTTTTAAATTACAGATGTTATTTTATTTATCGTACTACTTTTTTAAATTGGAGATTTTTTTTTTAACTTTTGGTGATTAGTCTGTTTAAATGATTTGTTTTTTTTTTTTTCTTAATTCAATTTTGGTGGGCTGTATGTTTCTAGAAACTTGTGCATTCTTTCTAGGTTGTCGAATTTGTTGGTATGTAACTGTTCATAGTGTTCCCTTGTGTTATTTGGTGTTTCTGCGGTATCAGTTGTTATGTCTCCTTTTCCATTTCTTATTTTGCTTATTTGGATTCTCTCTCTCTTTTTGGTGAGCCTGGTCAGAGATTTGCCAGTCTTGTTTATCTTTTCAATGAACCAGCTCTTGGTTTTGCTCATTTTTTAAAATTGTTTTTTTAAATCTCTATTTCCTCTCTGTCCTTTATCATGTAGTTTCTAAGTTACAAATGCTACAGATGCTGTTAATTTAATATTGACTATCACACAAAGGATTGTGTATTTTTAACATTTAATATTATAGGTCCCTATAATATCAGTCTCAGCCCAACAGATGTATTCAAGAGGAAATCCAAATATATAGCTAGAACCCACCTGATACATTCCCCAGTGAAATGCAAACAGCTTCTCGAATGTCACAGAACCCATGTTGCTGCTGTTGGGCCTGTGGTGGTCTGAATGAAGCTTATGTTGCAGGACAAAGAGGAGTTAAAGCCCTGCGGACGCCTTCGCTGGGGACCCCGGTCAAGGGCAGGTCACAGAAGAGCTTGACAGCGAAACATAGACTGACCCGAGCCTGCAGCTCACGTCCCCTTCCCTCCACCACCTCCCCCTCCGTCCTCTTTTCCGCTGACACCCTTCTTACTGGAAGCCCTCTCCGGCCTCCTCCATGACTGCCGGGGAGAGATAAGACAACACCGCGTGTCCCGGGCTGCGGGAGGGATGTCAGAGGGTTCACTTTGGGTGACAAGAGTGGGGCTGCGCTGGGTCCATTCAGAGCAAAGCCAGAGACTGGGGTCAGGCTTGCTGGGGAAGTGGGGAGAGGTGGGCCTGAGGGTGTGGGGGAGGGAACGGGGCAACACAGCTTGTTTTTGAGATGAGATTTTATTTTGAGAGAAGACTTTATATGTTTTTGTATAAAAACAAAAGATTTTATTTATTTATTTTTAAAACTAACTTTTATCGGAATCTAGTTGCTTTCCAATGCTGAGTTAGTTTCTGCCAAGCAGCAAAGTGAATCAGCTGTACATATGCATATATTCCCTCCCTTTGAGATTTCCTTCCTATCTAGGTGGCTCGGAGCACTGAGCAGAGTTCCCTGGGCTATACAGTAGGTTCTCATTAGTTATCTATTTTATGTGTCAATCCCAGTCAGACAGGGATGACTCTAGAGTATGTCATCCAGAGAGAAGCAAGTCAGTAAAAGGAAAACGGTATAAATGATCTTATTTGCACGAGAGACACAGACATAGAGAACAAACATGGAAACCGAGCGGGGAAGGGAGCCTGGGATGGATTGGGGTAGCCAGCTTTTGAATAAGGATTCTCAGTACTTGTTGCTGTTGTTGTTCAGTCGCCAAGTCGTGTCCGACTCTTTGCAACCCCATGGACTGCAGCACACCAGGCTTCCTGTCCATCACTGTCTCCCAGAGTTTGCTCAGGTTCAAGTCCATTGAGTCAGTGATGCCATCCAACCATCTTGTTCTCTGCCGCCTGAGGATTCTCAATATAAAGTTTGTCAATTTGTTACCCTGCCCCCTACCAACAAATCTCACTTTTTTTTTTTTTTAAAGAAGTTTATAATTTGAAGTGGTGCTTTCCTGAGCTCTGTGTCCTGTGAATCCCCAGGGATAGCAGATGTGCAGGGCATGGCCGGGACCTGGGGGGATGGGTGGCCAGCTGCAGACAGATGCCACCTTCTATCTGGACCCCCGTGTGAGGAAGATTGGGAAGCCCCATTCCAAGGTCATCACACTTGCTCCAGGTATAAAAACAGCCCTAGGGATAAAGTGCTATCTCACACCTACTCGAACCCAAGCCCCCGTGTAAGCCCAAGGAGGAGGCGAGAGCAGTGTCCCAGAGGAGATTTTCAGCAGCATCTCCAAGGTGATCCACACTGAAGCCGGGACTGGCCCGTATGCCCTAGGTCTCATGTAATAACAAAAGCTCCACCCCTGACATTTACAAGGGGCTTTCCAAATAGAATAGTCTCACAGAACATCCTCACATCCATGCTCTCTCTCTCTCTCTTCTTGGCTACTCTGCAGCATGTGGATTTCTAGTTCCCTGATCAGGGATCGAACCTGTGGCCCCTGCATTGGAAACTCAGAGTCTTATCCACTGGACCGCCAGAGAAGCCCCTCTTACATGCATTCTCTGATCTTCCCAACCGCTCCGTGGGAGAGTGGGACTCCCATCTGATGTCTGAACAAACCGAAGATCAGTCTGGGACTTAGGCAAGGCTTTATGTTTTCTCTGAGGCACAGCCAGGAGACAGACCTGGCCTTCTTGCTCTGAATTCAGAGCTCTGCCAAGGACACCTTCTTGCTCCATATCTGGTGTGTGTTCCCATTTTCAGGGACTTTAACTGAGTGGCTGGGGTGGGAACATGGTGGGCAGAGAGCAGTGGCAGGGAGGGCTGGAGGGATCTGGTACCCTGGAATTAGACTCTGCAGGAGGAACTTGGAATGTTTTCTCTCTTCTAGGTGAGGAAGAGGGATGGATTCTCAGGTGGCACCAGTGGTAAAGAGCCTGCCTGCCGGTGCAGGAGACATAAGAGACCAGGGTTCCATCCTTGGGTTGGGAAGATGCCCTGGAGAAGGGCATGGCAACCCACTTCAGTATTCTTGTCTGGAGAATACCCGTGGACAGAGGAGCCTGGTGGGCTACAGTCTATGGGGTCACAAAGAGTCAGACATGACTGAGCACACTCGCACAGAGGGGGGAAGAAGGAGCAAGGCCTAGAAGCCTTGGTTATCCTGCTGGCTAAACTTTGCTGGGCTGCTATCTCCTCCTAACCCCTCCCACTCTGCTCTTTTGACCAGAACCAGAGAGGAGACAAGGATGCTTGTCAAGCTGGGATTGTGTCCAGGGAAGAACAATGGGAACTGTGAACTGCAGAGTTGCCTTATGTGTGTGTGTGTGTGTGCGTGTGTGCACATGGCCTGCCTGATCTGATTGGCACTCGCCAGCTGCCCATCGGAACCCAGCCCGCCCTCGCAGGATGCCTGGGGCTTGTCACGCAGCCCACGTCGGAGAGCAGACATCCTGGTGCCCACTCAGGAGGAGCCTCGGACACTGGGTCCGGTCAGGTGGCTCAAACCCTACGACGTGTAGGCCCGGGCACAATAGAGCCCCAGGACCCTGAGGAACCGAGGGGACGGCCGGAGGAGGGGAGGGCCACCTGTGCATCGGTGGCGTGTGAAGAACCTCCCGATAAAGATCGACTCCCCCGACCACTAAGTCGGGTCGGACAGTCCAGTCCAACAGACGCACGACGTCGACCCTACCCGCCGGGGTACACGAACCCAAGTCATCTTTCGTCCTACGCCCCCGAAGGCCTCTTTCCGTAGGGGAACCCGACGACCTCCAGTGTCGACGACTGTGCACCCCCACCCCGTCCGTCCTACGAGGACGGAGTACTACCCCTCCCCGCCCCTCAGGTGCCCCGGCCGCTCTTCGGTCGGTGGACCGTGGAGACACGAGACTGGGGGACGGGGCTGAGGGACGTCCTTAGTGAACAGAAGTCACACCGAACCTTACTCGTCTTAAGATACCAACTTCCTTCCGGGACCCCAAACTGTCAGACCCGGTCTTGGACTCGAGACGTGGTAGTTCGGTGAAGGGGTGAGTCTGAGCCAAGAGAGTAGACAGTTTTTCCTCCAGTTTGGATGACGTCCCGTGTCCCTTAAGACGAGTTATAATACATTGTTAGATTTACCTTTTTCGTAAACTTTTTCTTATCTACGTACTCATACATATTGACCCGAAGGGTCTACAGAGTCACCATTTCTTAGGACGGTTCGTCCTCTGTGTCTAAGGGAGGGACCTTACCCCTGCTATGGGACCACATCCTTTACCGTTGGGTGACGTCATAAGAACGGACCCTTTACGGTACCTGTCTCGAGCCTGGCAGACTATAGTCCATGGGACTATAGAAAAGAGTTGGACATGGCTGAGTGACTAAAACACCATCACCATATGCAAGACTGAATCACTTTGCTATACACCTGAAGTTATCACTACACTGTTAATCAACTATATTTCAATATAAAAGAAAAAGTTTTTTAAAAAGGAAGTCATAATTATACCTGTCTCATTAGATGGTCAATAAGATTTAATACAGTGACACCTGTGGTACACAATCTCATGGGAAGGGGTCACGTTGCCCTGCTTGGTAGATGGTCAGTTTTTCTTGCTGCTGTTAGTTCCTTTTCCAAACTCCAACCTCCTACTGTAGATCCAGGTGGGAACCGTCTGACCATTCCCACCTGGATCTTTCCTGCAGTCAAAATTGCTCACAAGTGACCTTCAGAGCTACTGTCATTTCAGAATTACTTCTGATGCCTGTCACATATTGGAGCTTGCTGTTTTTGTCTGGAGTTGTTCAGTCCCTAAGTCGTGTCTGACTCTTTACAACCCCATGCACTGTGCAGCAGGCCAGGCTCCTCTGTCCTCCACTATCTCCCAGAGTTTGTTCAAATTCATGTCCCTTGAGCTGGTGATGCCATCCAACCATCTTATCCTCTGTCGCCCCCTTCTCCTCTTGACCTCAGTCTTTCCCAGAATCAGGGTCTTCTCCAGTGAGTCAGTTCTTCACATCAGGTAGCCAAAGTATTGGAGCTTTAGCTTCAGCACAGTCCTTCCAATGAATATTCAGGGTTGATTTCCTTTAAGACTGACTGTTTTGCCCTTGCAGCTAAGGAACTCTCAAAAGTCTTCTCCAGCACCATAATTTGAAAATATAAATTCTTTGGTGCTCAGCCTTCTTTATGGTCCAGCTCTCACATCCATACATGATTAGTGGAAAAACCATAGCTTTGACTATACAAACCTTTGTCAGCAAAGTGATGTCTCTACTTTTTAATATGCTGTCTAGGTTTGTCATAGTTTTTCTTCCAAGGAGCAAGCGTCTTTTAATTTCATGGCTGCAGTCACTGTTAGGATCTTATTAACTATTTATGGAATGAAGGGATGAGTTCCTCCCTGAGCCTGATATAAGGGCAGGGCACTGAACTTGGAAGGAAAACGAACACAAAGCAAAAGCCTGGGTTCGAGTCCCAGCCACCCCTGTGGCCAGTGGCATCGCCAGGTGCATCAGCGAGACGGCCCCATTTCAGTGCCCCCTCTCCGGCCTGCTCTCTGCCCAGCGTTGTCCCAAGGGGGTGGGAACAGGTAGGCCAAGGGTATGGCTCCTTCTGTTGGAGCCAGACGGGAGCCATGACAGGCTCAACAAGCTATACTAAGCCTAAGATTCAGATTCTTGTAAAACCTGAGTCAGGATTCCGGGAAACCACACGCTGGGAAAGGCCCGCTCGCGCCAAACACGAGCCAATCAGAATTAGGATTTTGATTCAAACCCAAGCCAATGAGATTTTGTGATTTGTGTAATTTGAAAACCATGCGGGCGTCTGGCTCAGCCAATCATTACTGTCGGCTGTACTAAGAACCGCCTGTATAACCGAAGCCGTGATTCAGAGCTTGGGGCTCTTGTCAAGACTCCACTGTGCTGGATGAGACCTGAGCCCTAGCTCGAGCTAGCAATAAAACCCCTTCATGCTTTTGCATTGCTGTGGACGTCTTATTCTCTCAGTTTTGGGGACTCGGACTTCGGGCATAACACTTCTAGGTGGATTATTCTTCATCTCCAGTGACTTCCCAAAGAAGGAAATAAATGAACATTTAAATAAAGGGAATAACTGAAGACCCTCCTCTGAGAGGCTGGAGTAGAACCCGTCTGGCCTCTTTTCCTTCCAGCCTGGTCTTGATTCCCACCAGGTATCTAAGGAGGCAGAGAGAAGGGAAGGAAGAAAGGGAACTTAGTGGCTGAGAAGAGCCTGGTGTGAGGTACTCCATGATGTTCCTAGCTATGATTTATTTATTCCTTCTACTAAAGAGCTCCAGCCACTGGAGTGTGAGAACCCCAGGGTGTACACCTCAGAGAAATAAGCCCTTTCGGTAACTGACTCACATGTGAGATTTCATTCCCAGGGCTGGAGTGAAGAGGAAGTCTTTAGCTCCCTGTTGCTTATTCTTAATTATCAGGAATGAGGAGAGGAAAAAAGGGGAGTGGAGGTCTTGGGGAAGCCCGAGGAAGTAAGATTTCCAGAAAGAGGGCGTGAAGAACCATTCCCAACACGGCCCAGAGGACACACAAGCTCAGGGATCAGGCTTTGCAATTTTTCATTCCTGATTTTTTTGCTAAGAGTTCTTTCAACAGAGTAGGACTGGAAACCAGATTGTGTGGACTGAAGGCAAGATAATCGAGGGGATGAAAGTGGAGAGTGTGGACATTCTTTTAAAGTGTGGAGAAATCTTAATAGGAACGGCCATAGAGTGATGGTGTAGGCTAATTAGTTAAACTCAAGAGAAAAAGTGATGTATTCATCAAATCACAAAAAGAAAAACTTTACAGGAATACCACTGCCATAGTATCATTTGTTCCACTCATAAGGCTTCCTTTGTGGAAGGGCTTACAGGGCTAATCGATCCATGACTGACTATTTTCTCCAATCAAGGAGATGGGAAATCAGGGACTATTTTTAAAATTCTGGGTTCAAACTGCAAAACTATAAAACTCCTAGAAGATATATGGTTGAGAAAATGTAAGCGACCTTGGGTTTGGTGATGACTTTTTAGATTCCAGGCATTAAAGTGAAAACTTTGGCTCTGAGAAAGTAAAGTCAAGAGAAGCTGCAGTCTGGAAGAAAATATTTGCAAAAGGCACATCTGAAAAAGGACTGTTAGCTAAAATATACAAAGAAATCTTAAGAGTCATCAATAAGAAACAAACAAACAATTAAAAAATAGGCATAAAACCTGAACAGACACCTCACACAGATTCTATACAGATGTCAAATAAGCATTCAAAAAAATACTCCACGTCATATGTCATCAGGGAAAGGCAAATTAAAACAATAATAAGACCACTACACACCTGTATACTACACACTTATTAGACTGGTATTCAGAATTGACAGTGCCAAATACTGCCGAGAACGCGGAGCAGTAGGAATTCTCACTCGTTGCTGGTGGAAATGCAAAATGGTGCTGCCACTTTGGAAAACAGCTTGGCAGTTTCTTGCAAGATTAAACATACTCTTACCCCGTGTGCATGTGTGCCAACGTCGCTTCAGTCATGTCTGACTCTCTGTGACCCCATGGACTGCAGCCCGCCAGGCTCCTCTGTCCATGGGGATTCTCCAGGCAAGAACACTGGAGTGGGTTGCCCTACCCTCCTCCAAGGGATCTTCCAGTGCTAAAAATAAATATGCTAGCAAGCCATGAAAAGACACGGAGGAAGCTTCATTGCTAATATTAGGTGAAAGAAGACAATCGGAAAAAGTCTACATACTGTGTGATTCCAGCTGTGTAACTGTTTGGAAAAAGCAATGCTATGGAGACAGTGAAAAATCAGTTATTTCCAGGATTTGATGGTGGAGGGATGAATAGACAGAGCAGAGAGGATTTATCCCTGGGTTCAAACCGCATATTTCTTGGGCTTCCTAGGTGGCTCAGATGGTAAAGAATCCACCTGCCAATGCAGGAGACTCGGGATCGATTCCTGGGTCAGGAATATCCCCTGGAGGAGGAAGTGGCAACCCAATTCAATATTCTTGCCTGGAAAATCCCATGGATAGAGGAGCTTGGCAGGCTACACAGTCTATGGGGTTGCAGAGTTGGATATGACTAAGCACACAGGCAAGGCTGTAGAAACACTCTAGATGATACTCTAATGATGACTATATGTCGCTTGATATCTGTGTCCAAACCCATAGAATCTGTAACAACATCAAAAGTGAACTCTGGTGGAAGCTGTGGACTTTGAATGATCATGTGTCAGTATGGGTTCATCAGCTGTAACAAATGTATCACTCTGGTGTGGGATATTGATCAAGGAAAAGGCTATGCATGTTGGGGGCAGGGAGGATGGGAAATCTCTGCACCTTCATCTCAGTTTTGCTGTGAACCCAAAACTAGCATCAAAAACTAAACTCTTAAAAGATTTCCTTCTTCAAATGTTCATGTACCTTATAGCCTGATAAGTTTGGCAAAACCAGAGGATTCAATTTAGAAAATAAAAAGCAATTGCAATGTGCAGTGGTAATATTTGCTGCTTGATGACTTCAGCACATACACTTTTCCAATACATTTTTATTGAGGAGTGTTGCTATATGATACTTTAGCAGGAAAAAGTGATAGGTATGACCTCCACTCTCAAAGTGGTGACTGTCTAGCAGGGAAGAAAGACAGTTTTAGAAGTCACATTCAGTTAGTTCAGTTCAGTCACTCAGTCGTGTCCAACTCTTTGCAACCCCATGAATCACAGCACACCAGGCCTCCCTGTCCATCACCAACTCCCAGAGTTCACTCAGACTCATGTCCATCGAGTCAGTGATGCCATCCAGCCGTCTCATCCTCTGTCGTCCCCTTCTCCTCCTGCCCCCAATCCCTCCCAGCATCAGAGTCTTTTCCAGTAAGTCAACTCTTCGCATGAGGTGGCTGAAGTACTGGAGTTTCAGCTTTAGCATCATTCCTTCCAAAGAACACCCAGGGCTGATCTCCTTCAGAATGGACTGGTTGAATCTCCTTGCAGTCCAAGGGACTCTCAAGAGTCTTCTCCAGCACCACAGTTCAAAAGCATCAGTTCTTCAGCGCTCAGCCTTCTTCACAGTCCAACTCTCACATCCATACATGAACACTGGAAAAACCATAGCCTTGGCTAGATGGACCTTAGTCGGCAAAGTAATGTCTCTGCTTTTCAATATGCTATCTAGGTTGGTCATAATTTTCCTTCAAAGGAGTAAGCATTAAGAGTTGATATATATTGCAATAGGGGTGGAACACAGACCTAGGAGAAAGTGTGTTAGTGGGTCACATCCCGGCAAACAGGACAGTGAATAACCAGGAGGACATGATGAGGGCTAAACCGAGATCTGAAAGGTGAGTAACTGTGTAAACTATTGAAAAGTAGAGAGGCAAGAAAATACCCATACTCTGAGCAAGAAAAATTATTTGATCACAACTCAATGTATTTTCTTTAGACCTTCCTTTATTGAACACTTTTTTTTTGTTTTGTGAGAATTTGTTAACTCATAAATAACTTAAGAAAATAAAATGAAAAAAGAACAAAGTAGAAAGAGCAAAGCTTAAAAAAAAACCCTGCCATCTATCAATATCCACTCTTGAATGAACTTTATTGTATATATTTCCATATATAGACTTCCCTGGTGGCTCAGTGGTAAAGAGTCTGCCTGTAGTGCAGGAGACCAGGGTTCGATCCGAGGGTAGGGAAGATCCCCTGGAGAAGGAAATGGCAACCCGATCCAGGATTCTTGCCTGGGAAATCCTCATGGACAGAGGAGCATGGTGGACTACAGTCCATGGGGTCACAAAATAGTCAGACATGACTGAGCCCCACCACCACCATTCCATGTATCTCTAGGGATAGAAGAACAGGCAGAAACATTAACAGACGTGTTTTACAAAAATGGAGTCATACCACATATTCCTCTTTTTACACAAAAATGTTTATTTTGCTATTACTTGGATTTAAAGGAAGGAGACAATAGAAGTAAAAGTGGCAAAGTAATTGGTGAACTTCAGTTAAATGAGTCATTTGCACAAGAGATACTGCTTTGATAAAATCCTCCCACATTTAAGAAAATAGATTATGAAAATATTATAAAAGCATTAAGAGGTTAGAATCATTGCCAATCTGTCAACATTTTTTTGGTGACTGATTTAAATTTGGCGATTTCAGTTGGGTAAATGCTACGAAAAATAAGGTAATTAGCATCTTTCACATGTCTGTGTTAGCCTCACAACTCCCTAATTTTGCTAATCATATTTTAAATTTTACATCATCAAGGTTTTTTCTATAATTATTTAGTCTTCAGTCAGTATCTAATTGTTTTAGAGCCTACCACCTGTACTTTTTCAGCTGTTTCTCATTTTCTGAATTTTTGTTTGGATTCTTATTTTAATATGTAAAATTTTATTAAATAGCTTTCCCTCCTCATCCCAAGTAGAGTTTCTGGGTACTGTCTTCCTAAGTTCTTTCAGGTTTGATAAATTTTGTTTTTCGACTTTGGCTAAATGACTTCTTGGTGGTTACAATTTGGGGTGCCACTTTCTTTTCCTCAAAACTTTGTAAATATTGCCCCACTATTATCAGGTAAACAACGCTCCTGGAAGTCTTCGGTCAGCTTGACTTCACTTTCTGCAGGTGTACTGTTTCCTATGCCTAGATTTTACACTTGGGAGGATGAAGTGTGTTCCCTCTTGAAAGGCAGCCTGAATGCCATGAGACTGTCCTACTGTGAGGAAATCTAGGTCAGCCACCCGGCAAGAGAGAGGGAAGCCAGGCATGTGAGTGAGACCTTCTTGGACCCTCTGGTTCAGCACAGCCAACGTTACATGCGGCCAAGTCTTGACGCCATCTGGTGACGTGGAGCAGAAGAAGCCCCCGGATAATCCCTACTCACATTCTTCATTTATAGAATTGTAAGCCATGGATGTGAGAGTTGGACTGTGAAGAA